>JAOPJL010000141.1:12051568-12061568 GCA_027123545.1 Trisopterus esmarkii | reverse complement strand
AAAGGGTAGAGAAAATCTCGATTGCGCTGAGTCACTAAGGCAGGATCTCCCCCAGCCTCGTTTGCCGGGGCTGCTGTGCCGCTTGCTGTACGACGGCGGTGGAGGAAGGCCGGTGACTCACCGCCCCTCGTCGCTGTCTGAAAAGGTTACTTTGACAGCTCATAACGTGTGGCGCCTAATGAGCAGTACCAGGGCACTACAACAGGCTGCTGATTTTGCTTCAGAAATGCTAAAGGGCCTGGGCATGAAAGGCTGCGATCCACAGTGGGGTATGTGGATCCGGAGATCAATTAGAAAACAAAGAAAGAAAGAAAAGACACTCCCACCGCACAAGGGTGCAGGTTAGGGCGAGGGCAGAGCCCTTGAGTGCCTGTAGGTGTTGCGATTAGCTAATCGTGTGCGCGGGAGCATTCCTTCCCACATGCCAGGCATTCCTTGACAAGGAATCACAAGGTAAGTAACCTCAATGGAATGATTCCAATGTGTTGGGCGCAGGAAAGACAAACAAACACCACAGCATTCTGATCCAGGGTTGAGAATCCCGTGGCGGTGGGTGGAGCCCCGGCCCGTGTTTGAACAGGCCGGGCAGCACTTTGCTAACATGACAACAATCAACGGATACTGCAGCGACCGGCACGCATCAAGGTCTCAAAGTACAACAAAAAAACCTGGCAACTGGCAACGCTGGTCGCGCTACTACAGTGTGACGCCACCAAAGGGACTGAAACATGAACGCGAGCGGCAAACAATGAGCAACGACCAGATGCAGGGAGTATCGCTGTACGCTTGGGAACAGTTGCCGTGGTGACTAAGACCGGCGTCGGAAGGCAGAGTTTCTGCTACACAGTGACGGCTGCTGCTGCTGCTGCTGCTGCTGCCTACACAAAGCACTAAAGACCAAGTTGCTCATGGCCGTCAAACTACACCACCACTCCTCTTTCTGTCCCCACGGCCTTCCACTTTGCTCTCCTTTGTCCGTCTTCTGATCATCATCCGTTTCTCTCTCTCTCTCTCTCTCTTTCTCCCTCTCGCTTTGTCTCTCTCTCTCTCTCTCTCTTGCTTCCTGACTCACAGCACCCAGGGGGAAGCAGAGGGGTCAACCATGAATCATTCCCAAGAGCATGTAAAGGGGAGAACATGTTTCTGGGTGTGTGTGTGTGTGTGTGCGGGTGTGTGCTTGTGTGTGTGTTTGTGGGGGTGTGTGTGTGTGTGTGTGTGAGAGAGCAAGTGCGTGTGCATGTGCATATGCGTGTTTGTGTGTGTGGTTGTTTTTCTTTGTATAGGTGATGACTCAGGCGCGTGGGCAGCGAAACTTGAGTAGTGGGCAGAGCAAGAAGGGGAGAAAGAGAGCGAGAGAGTAAGAGAGCAAGAGAGAGAGAGCGAGAGAGCGAGAGAGAGAGAGAGAGAGAGAGAGAGAGAGAGAGAGAGAGAGAGAGAGAGAGGGAGAGACACAGAGATTCGCTGGGTTATCAAGATAGCGGGAGGTCCCCATTTTGGTTCCCCTTTCCCCTCCGGTCCTTTGGGACAGCAGCAACAGCTGCAGCAGATCTACAGCTCAGCCCCTCGGCAGATGCATAGTTCAAAGTAGCACAACACCACCAGAACTTAACCATACAGGGTCAAAGACACTGCACAGGAACCCTGCTTTTTAGGGGACGAGCAAAAGACAACACACCAACGTTGGACAGGAGGAACACAGTTACAGTAGAGGCGACTTTCATCTGACCTTCCGTCTGACCCCTCTGCTCCACACATTACCCTGGTGTTTTATGGGGGTCGGGGCGGCTGGGAAGGGGGGGGGGTGGTTAAGTTAGTTGAGTTGCACTCAGGCCTGGCCTGGGATGATGCTGCTTTATGGAGACGGGAGCAGCTGTCCTCGTCCCCTTACGGAGCCCAGGGGGATAGAGAGGGCGCGCTAATAATACAGGGACTTACCCCTTGTCTTGTTGGCCTCCAACTGACGCTTCTGTTTGACCCTTGACCTCTGACTGATCAATACACATGTGCCAGTAGTAGGGGTAAGAGTCAGCACGGCGGGACAGGCCGCTTGTATTTTAGCCTCATTATGAAGTTGGAACACTTCATAATGATGATAGGTCAACCGATCGTCGAATGATTTTGATATTTTGATATAAGGCAGGGCAGGATATTGTGGTTGTAAGGGGATTTGACTGCAAGCCAAAAGGTTCTTGGTTATAACCCCAGTGTCCACAGCCTACAGGTAGGCTGTGGACACTGGGGTTATAACCAAGAACCTTTTGGTTATAACCAAGAACCTTTTGGTTATAACCCCAGTGTCCACAACCTCTCTGAGCAAGGTGCCTACCTCCTACTAGCTCCATAATTACATGCTTTTTGTATTCAGGGTGGACACCGTTGTAACAAGCTAATATTCCGCTTTAAAAAAAAAAGGTTCCCTTTGCAACCCTCCACGTGTTAATGCTTGGGCTTTCTGGACGGGCAGAGGGTGGTTTTTCAGTGCAAGTGAGAAGACCTGGAGAGAATGTGTTAAGTTTTCCCCCAGAATTTAGAGAAGAGGCTGGGTATGTCTATATAAAGAGAGAAAGTACACAAGTCCCCCTGGGCTGGCATAGTGACTCAAAACAAACACACCAGGTTTTTCTGTTGTGTGTTCAGAACTAGGTGTCTCATTGCAGTATAGTGCACTCGTTTAGCACTGCACACTTTGTCCCAACAATTACTGTAATGTTGGGGGACTGCAAATGGCTGTGACTGAGTTTAATGTTTGTGCCCAAAGGCTAGGGAACAAAACAAGACATGAGTCATAGAACAAGGGTTGTTTCAGGTATTCTCCGCGGACAATTACTCTGAAGTATTATAAAATGACCCTCTCTGTTATCAGTCCCCGCAGGCCGTAGAGAAACCAGGACGCTATGAGACTATTACATGTAGATAGGGATTAGAATGGGAGCAAACACCATCGTAAAAGGTTGCAAATGCACATTTTGCATTGCGCGTCTGTACAACTCAAATGTGTCTCTGTGTCGTTCCTCTCTGCGTGGACCACAAACAGACAGCAAGCACGTTGACATTGTCACACGTCACCCTGTGGCGTCATACGTTAACAACAGCACTCGACTTTGACTTACAAGATCTGCGACATGCAAAAGCGTGCACATTCGATTGCCGAATGCAAATACTGTGTCTTGGTCTTTGGACTATTGATTAAACCAGAGCTAGAGTGGGCAGCTACACTGGAGTTCTGCCTTTGGGAACATGGTTAACATTTATGGATGTGGAAGCATTAACAGTTTCTTGGTCACCCGAGGATAAGGGAATGAACCACTGTGAATATTTAGCTGTTACAGGAATAGAAGGATGCCCCCGCAAGCTGAGAAGCAGCAGCTCTTTGCTCTAACTCAAACTATGTGCATTGCCAGAACACATTAGAGAGGGCAATACAATCTCCCTGGCCCACTAATAGATATTGATCTCATTTCCGGGTCTCTTTGCAGAACATCAAGCATGTGTGTGAGTGTGTACGTACGTGTGTGTACTGGTGACTCTTGCCACATTAAGCCCAGGAACTGGGCACAGAAAAAAGACAGAGGCCGCAGAAAAAAGACAGAGGCCGCTGGGAACAGCCCAGGGCTGTTCCCAGCCCTGGGCTGGCAACACACCAGAGCAGCCTCTGTCTTTTTTCCGCTTATGACCAGGTCAGAGTGTTCTGCACCTAGTTCTAGTTCTTTGGCTTAATGAAACTATTATCTTTCCCTTCTCCTATTTCCACTTTCTGCGTTCTCTAAATTATCCTGGTCTCTCTCTCTCTCTGTCTCTCTTGCTCTCTCTTTCTCGCCCCTTCTCTCTCTTTCCCTCCTTACACTCTACAAGATGCTTGCACTTAATCCTTCATCTGTATGTGTGTGTGTGTGTGTGTGTGTGTGTGTGTGTGTGTGTGTGTGTGTGTGTGTCTGCACATGCATTCTCGTGGGTGTATATGTATATGTACAGCCCTATATGTTTCCTTCTGTAAACGGAAAAGAAAAAAAATCGGATAAACAAATGACAAAGAGGAAGCAGAAAGCAGGATCACAGAACATCTACTTTGACTGCGAGCCGGTAAACACTTCCCACTCAGTTTGTGGGGGTGGGGGAGGTACCCAGATCGGGGACACGGGGTTTACTGGATGTTGAGCAACAGAGAGCAGTGCAAGGTGCAACACACTGCATTCTGTGCCAGGCTAATGAAACGCTATCCATCCATAGATATCATGTCCTTTGGTGCAAGTCGCTCAAAGGCTGTGCAGGTAGCACGTCTAAGACTCCCACACTGTACATAGTCCCATTAGTGTTATGACTAATTGCTGCTTCTATTATATATTGAAAACACTCTCTCACTCCATAAAACAGAGGCGCTTTGTTTTGTGGGGTGCAGTGTAACCAATGAGTTGGGTGATGGGGATAATTCTGACATCACTAAGTCACATGTGATGTTGGATATTTGAGAGTGAGACCCGATCACCAGATGAAATTAGCATTGAGAGAAGGGATCCCTCCTCGTCCTGAGGAGACACGGAAGACTACGCAATCATTAGCGTTCAACACCGTTTACTACCCTGCAGAAGTAGTGTTCAATATCGTTACTTACCTGCAGATGTAGGGTTCAATAGACTGTTTACTAACTTGCAAGAGTAGCGTTATTGTTACTAACCTGTAGAAGAAGCGTTCATTACTGTTACTACCTGCATGCTGAAGTATCAGTCAATACCACCACTACCACTAGAAGTAGCTTTCAATACTGTTCACTACCCCACAGAAGTAGCATTCAATACTGTTTACTACCCCGCAGAAGTAGCATTCAATACTGTTTACTACCCCGCAGAAGTAGCATTCAATACCGTTCCTACCCTGCAGATGTAACTCTCAATACAGTTGCTAGCCATATCTTCTGAAGTAACGTTTATCGTTAAAGCAACATTCAATACCGTTACTGCCCTGCGGAATTAATGCTCAATATCGTTACGACCCTTCTGAAGTAACGATTAATTCAACTACTACGTTGCAGAAGTGAATTTCAATACAGTTCCTACCCTGCCCTCTGCTCTACAGTACGTTGTGGTACCGCCACATTCCATGTTTGCATACTCATAAACAGGTGGTGTGGCCCAGGGAGGGAGAGAGTATCTAACAATACTTCACACTCAGGATCAAATGAGTGGAATGCACTGTGTTCTCTCTCCCTCTCCCTGCTCTTTGTTCCCTTATGCAGGCACCCAGAGGTGTGTGTGTGTGTGTGTGTGTGTGTGTGTGTGTGTGTGTGTGTCTGTGTGTGTGTGTGTGTGTGTGTGTGTGTAACCTCAGAGGCATGGTGACCTATATCAGCCAGTCTGCTCATCTTACTAATGCTAACCACTTCAAGCCTGTGCGATAAGCAGAGTTTACCAGTTCAACCTCAGGTAGAAAAGGTTATTGCTCAAATGTTAAAAGGTGAGCCATGATATAAGAGATGGAACATCTTGTCAGAACTGGTGCAGGGTGAAAGCAAAAAGAGTTGGGCTGGTGTGAACTGGTATGTCTGTGTTGGCATTGGTAATGTTTGCCCACAAACTAGGGTAAAGGGCGGTAAAGAGAATGTCAGAAGCGAGAGGCAATTGGTGGCCACGTATAGTTGCCTGCGGAAATAGACGATTACCGGCTAGATGTAAGCAGTGCTGCCCTCAGATGCCTCTGGGGTGGATTCAGTGTGTGCTCTGATGAGGGAGTCCACATCAGGACAGCATCCAGCCAGCAGCATCCCCAGCTCACCCGCGCCACACAGTGCGGCTTGCGTCCTTGCATTCTGAGTTTGTGCCCTCATAGGTTCCCAATGTGAACAATGCTAGACATGGTGAGGGAGAGATTGTGTGTGTGTGTGTGTGTGTGTGTGTGTGTGTGTGTGTGTGTGTGTGTGTGTGTGACGGGGGGCCACTCAGTCAGAAGGACGCCGATGTCACGCGGGGACTTTTCAATGTTCCAGGGCTGGCCTGCACTGGTATTCCTTTGCATTCCGCATTCCAGATCCCACATGACTGCCATCATAAGGGTTGAGGGGTGGTGTGTGTGTGTGTGTGTGTGTGGGGGGGGGGGGACAACTGGGACTAGCAGAGAGTACATCCACTTATCGCCTGAGGACTTGCCGTGCCTGGGTTTGATCGGGTGGACAGCGCTGGGCGGCAGTGCAGTGCAGTACAGTACAGTGTGTGCTTCCTCCTCCTCGTTCACCTTCGCTGCACACAGGCAGCCATGAGACGTCATGGGAGACCATGTCCATAATGTTAATAATCGTATCCAAAATGTGCACTTGTTTGTTTTGCAGCTTTTAACACAAAGGGGGATATCCCAACTACGTCAGAGTGAATCATTTGTAATTAAGTTTTGGGAAAATAGCAATTGATCAATTTGAGTGAGCACTATTTATTTAATATTATTTCAGTCAACAAACAAATTACAGATTCAAATCGTGTAGATAAAAATTCACAATATAATAGGCCTAATACCCCTCTAAATCCGGCCTTCGAAATGGAAAACACAGAGGAAATGTCAAGTAGTAGTTTAATTGATAGGTCAGTGCTGCCATCTAGTGGTAAAAGTAAAGCATTCCACCAGAAACTGGTGGAACCCTAAAATTAATTCCTTTATGACCGTAAATGGCACCGGGCAATAAATAAACAAACACTGTCAAACAAAGGGTTAATTCCTATTTAATATAACGAGGTTTGGCAAACAGAAATTACCTGCATATCGTCTGCATTGTCTTCCTGGAACAATCAGTTCATACGTTGTTATCGATGTTGGTCACGCAATAACAGTAATGACACCAAGAAAAGAGTCAAAGCCTAAGTGATTATTTCTGAGTTGTCGGCTGCTGATGTGATGCCGGGAGGTCACGCCACTTCCCAGCATCCTGAAGCAGCTTCCCGAGAATTCTGGCAGCCTGCCCATTTTCTGGAAACGTATGAAGTCATTTTGCAGCTTCCCCCTCATCGTTTTATTTCCTGATAGGCCTATGCTCCGTGAGTTATTTATAGGGCTGTATGATTATTGTTATTGCAGCAGGATATGAATGCCATAACTTTTATAACAACCCTCTACAGCTCAGAAAAGACATTCATTAATTAACACGTTATTTGACTATTATATTGGGCTGTAAACGATGTGTGTTTGAAAGTATTATTCTACCCTGTAAATCTAACCCTAACCCTAACCCTAACAAAAACAACATTTAGGCTTGTAATTTAACCAGCAGGCCAATAACAGCATACCGGATACAATTGCAAATATTATTCAGCTATTGTAAATACCGTGCAATGTTTATTCTGCTTTAGTGTTATCCCTCACTTTCCCGCTCTCGTTTTGTTGTACAGCACTTATTTTATGTGTATATAATAATCTTTGTGTACATATAATCTCTACATGTGGGATGTACAAAGCAACTTGATGTGTTGTTTTTGTGTGTTTTTAAAAATATTATTAACACGTTATGAGACAGATAAGCCAGTTCCAATGTTCAATTCGTTGTCATGTCATTTTTTACGTTCATACACGTGTATAAGATGTATAAGAACATTATCATCAAAGGTTCAGAAATCTATTTTTTGTTATTTTGGGAACTACTGCCATCTAGTGGTTCTAGCGGTCTTTAAGTTTGTATCTTATTTTTGAGTAAGTCAATTTCAAAGAGTGATATGTTATTGGCTCTGCGATTTTGCTGTTTTTCTATTTGTTTGGTTTTTGGGTTTACATTGTGATTCAGGCCCAAACCCAAACTGAAAAGTCCATTATTGTGCTATGAATTGTGCTGTGAATTTAATCATGGAAAGTTACCTAAATTAATGAATGGAGTGAGTTACCCTATAGCCACTGCACTGTCCTCCCCTCTTCCATGTCATGTATTACATGTAGCTAAAACTAATGTTCAATAAGGAAGACAACATTGCCCTTCTGTTTATCATCAATCTATGTTGAGATCTCAATTTCCACGTCATCGCAGGCATCATCTCTCTCAACCAATACTACCTTGATACCATATATACGGAATATGGGGTTGTGCAACACATTCTTGTGTTGGGTTGTGATGACTGTTGTTTCCAGTCTTAACGATAAAATCACAGTATATTGTACGATGTAAATGGGTGTGTTGATAGAATAGTGTTAGAAATAAACTTACCCTTGCATCGCATTGCATTTAGTTAATAATCCCTGTAGTTGGAAGCAGGCTACGGCAGCGGCGGACTGATGTATACCTGGAGTTTGCTTCTCTATTTACCTTTACCAAAAAGTAGTCCCCCAAAATGTAATGTGATCATTGCGATACAAGGATAGTTTTATTTCTAATAGTATTCTATCAACACAGACATTCACATAGACAGTAAAAGGGGACGTTTCTGGGTCCTTTGTGGTTGTCAGGTTAGGTGGGGGTTAATGGGTTGGGGGTGTTCGTTGTTGTGTGTTGTTCTGTTGTCACTTTGTGTGCATTGTTGTTGCCACCGTTGTTGAGAGTGTTGTGTTTGTTTGTTGGGTGCGCTGTGTGTCGTGTATAGCCGCTGGTCACAGAGTAGTTCTGCTGTCGTGCAGTGTGTGGGGAGTAGATCTACGGTTAAATATAACTCTGTGTACTTCTAGGCCGCCGCTACAACACACTATGTGAAACACTATACATACGCACACATACACACAATATATGATGCAACTTTTACTAACATTATCAACAATATGATAATGATAAAAGTTATAAGATGAAAGATAGGGTTGTAACCATTGCAATTTTCTTTTGCAGTCGTTTATGGGATAAGTAGTTCCTTCACTCCTTCAAAAAAATCTTGTACCTTTACTTTTTATTGCATTTTCCACTTTCATTTTGCTCCGAACCAAATGTTTTATGGATGCGACTACCATGACGAATGATTGGCTTGGTTTCAGGCTTAAAACTCTTTGTATAATGATTTTAAGAAAAGTAAATCGAGAAAATCGATGGAAAATTGGCTCAAAATCATTATTCATCTGCTGTTATTAACCCGCCTGCATTTCTGATTCATTTTGAGTCATCCCAGACTAACAACTTAGTGGTGACTACCCCTCACCCCACCCTCTTCATTCTGGAGACGCCTTCTAACCATTAACACTCTGAAGCCCACGACGTACCTCCAGATGTGTGCTTGATGAAACACTAGACAGAGGCATACAGTGTGCACTTTGTGTTGCGTGGGATATGACTTATGAAGGATATTATCCTCTCGTGAGTGGATCAGTCTTATAGATGTTTGATTGTGCTTTCAAGACAATTCTGCTTCTATGTCTTACATCAAGCATATCAAAGGTTGTGTTGAAATATGTATGGCAGAAACCAATTCAAGTCGTTGAACTGCAGGGAATGTGTGTGCGGTCTCTGTACGGACTCTGTAAGTGGTTGGGAGTTAAGGGAAGAGACGCGACTGCATTCTTTCAGATAATACACCAGGCTGGTGTCATACAACATTCGTATGATATCTTACGAAAAGTTATTCACAATTTTATTAAGAATCCTACGAATGTCGGGCAACACCAGTGATGCGCTCACTCCCAGGGCCGGCACCACATCGGCAACATGCAATATGACACTCGTTTCGGCGTGTAAAAAATGTGTTTTAATAACATTTCTGTCAAGAAATGTGCTTCTTATTGTCATCTATTTCGTTCAATCAATTTGCTAATCTAAAGATAAATGATTTAGCAGGCTTTTACCCCAAAGCATAGCCACTTGTTGCCATAACGACGTTAGGTGTGGCAGCCAAGCTGACGTAAACGTTTTTTCGACGCACACTGTCCTAGGAGACATCCCCCACAATTTTATTTAAGATGCTTATTTACAGGAACAAGGAATAGAAAGAGACAGATTAATAGTTGTTGAATTCCTAAGGACGGAATGGGGAATATACCTGAATCATCAAAACGATCGCCACGTTATTGAGCATGTGAGAAGATGGAAGTGTATCTAGTATGCTCTTACGTGTGTGTGTGTGGG
>JAOPJL010000141.1:11533347-11559185 GCA_027123545.1 Trisopterus esmarkii | reverse complement strand
TGTGTGTGTGCGTGTGTGTGTGTGTGTGTGCGTGCGTGCGTGCGTGCGTGCATGCGTGTGTGTGTGTGTGTGTGTGTGTGTGTGTGTGTGTGTGTATTTTAGTGCACGCGCGTGCGTATGGAGTTTTGATGAGTGGAGAGTAAAACCATCGGAAATATGTTTCATACAGCTTAACTAAACAGTTTTTACCCCAAACATGCAATTTGTGTTGAACTTTCGTGTGGTCTCTTTTTTCGCTGGAGGCTACTTCGAGGGGAGGTTCGCCCAGGAGAGATCCTGAAATCTATTGGCTAAGCCATTGCCTTAGCAACCGTTTGGGCACGGTTCCCACGGCCTATCATGTGTCTTCCCTGCTGAACTTTAAATTGCAAGGGCGAAGGCGATGGTTGAATGACAGTTTAAACCTCCAATTGTGTAGCGGCCTGTATTTCTTCCAGCCAATAGCATCACGCTGAATGGTCTCTCGGGTGGAGCTTATAGAGTTCATTTTTTGTAGACTGCGCATTTACAACTCCCTTTCTGCGCTGGCTTGGAACTTTCTTGGGCGATTCAAAATAGTGTCTGATAAACGACTTTACGACGTCATTGTTACGTGTTTTATTTTACGAGTATCCAGCAAAGAATTTCCGTGCAGTTTACCCATCGATTTTTGTAGTTATGCTTGCATCAAAGTAAAGGGAAAACAACATCCTGGCTGGGACTATTCTGCAAGACGTCATGTTTAAAACGGTCGCCAAGAAACCCGTGGACGATTTTTTCTGTGTTGAAATCATCAAGGGTGCGTATGAAAATGAATAATCCTGGAACAAGATCAAGAGTGAACAACAACTCGGAGCAATGTATATATTCTGGGGGGATTGGGCATGCCCGTGCGCGTGCACGCGTGGTTCAGACGCGCACGCCATTCAATCGTTTCTCTTTCTGTGTTCTTTCAGACCAACTCTATTTCGCCGTACTCCAGCAGAAGATTAAAAGCACATCCGAGCGACACTCTTTCTGTGTAGATGATGAGCTGGTATACGAGAAGTAAGTTTTAAACTTTTTATGATCGTCATTTTATTGCCTTTATTCGTGCGGTCATTTGTGACGACCACACGATATCTGAGATTTATTAGTATTTAAACAACGTGATTTAGGCATTTTGGTAATTCTACTAGTATTTTAAAAAACGGTATAAGCTATATATATGCTTCAATAAACAACAATTATGAAAAATATAACAAGGCCATTAAAAGTAGGCGTGTACGCCTTTGCATAATTATAATTACTGACTTTGATTAGGCTATTAAAAAATTATCTCAATTGGACCTGTCATCTTTCCCTCTCTATCTCAGCTTCTATGCGGACTTTGGCCCCCTTAACCTGGCCATGTTTTATCGTTTCTGTTGCAAGCTTACCAAGAAGCTCAAGGTAACGACCTGCTCACTGAATCCCCAACCTTGAATTGAAGAATTATATCTTTAACAATTGTTAAGAAAGTTGTATACACATTTATATTTTCTTTAATTTATTGTTATTTTGATAAAATTGTTCTTTACAGACGCTTCCAGCATGGCAATTTTGACATGAATGCTCTTGTTTTACCCTTTTGTTGCAGTCCATTACTCTCTGTAGGAAGAAGATACTCTTCTATACCTGTGGAGACCAAAAGAAGCAAGCCAATGCTGCTTACCTGATCGGCTCCTACGCTGTAAGTCCATGTTTACTTCTGAGGACCTCCAACCCAGCACTTCTCAGTCTCCCTAAGGAATAAACATGCATTAAATCAATTGGTCATGCTAACTTCATCCAAATGTGTGTGTCCTTGTTCTTCTTGAAGGTATTGCATCTTCACATGACCCCTGAGGAGGCATCCAGTTTACTTGTTTCCAAGAATTCAACATATCTTCCATTTAGGTAACCATATTTTCGGATGTTTAACTAAGTAATGTTTTTCTAACAATATATATATATATATATATATATATATAACTTATTGCAGACAATTGCTACAATGTCTGCCAGCATTGGCCAAAAACAAGGAAGGCAAAAAAAAAAGACATGTCGGTCACGTCCCTTTGCTCTTGTTCGGTGGATTCTGTACATGTCATCAGTTTAGCATGATAACATTTCCTAAAGCCTTTTTGTTAAGGGACAGAGATTCAAGGTGTTAAAGGAAAATAGCACATAATAGTGCTGACTAAAGCAGCTCTGACCTATTTTACTGACAACAATGCAAAGAGAAGTCACCTTCGCCATGCCACTGTCTGCTTGTAAGTGAGCTCAAAACAAAGAAGCATGTCGTTTTCTATTAAAGATTTAGATATGAAAGATTTAGATTTAGACTATTGGACTATATTTAGACTATTGCTGAATGTAAGAGAAATTGAAAGCAGAGGTGTTGGTACAAATGTTGGACAGGATATGAAACTAAAAAGAAAGCTGGGATCATCATTAAAGTGTTGTATCGTTTTTACATTTTTCAGAGATGCCTCATTTGGGACATGCTTGTACAATTTGACCATTCTGGACTGCCTTCGTGCCATCCAGAAGGTACCACACCTAAAGTGTATTTACACACATGATCTAAAGCACAAAGTCACGTTTCCCCCACTTACCTGTAATGTCTTTTTATGGCTGTGCTAGGCATTGGAGTTTAACTGGCTGGACTTCTCCAACTTTGATGTGGAGGAGTATGAACATTACGAGGTAACCAGAGATAACATCTCAACAAATAATGAATAGTTTAGAGATATTACTAGAATGTTTTTCATTTTGGGGGGGGGAAACCGTTTCTTGGTCTGTTACAGAGAGCAGAAAATGGGGACTTTAACTGGATTATTCCAGGCAAGTTCCTTGCTTTCAGTGGGCCACATCCGAAGAGCAAAATAGAGAACGGTGAGTCCAAACTGTGGGTGAGTCCAAATGCCATGCTATCGTTGTCCTCTATTTTTCCAGGTCTGAAATTAAATAAACAAATCAAATAAAAAACATTGATGTTTGATCCAGTGTTTTGAATTTCTGTGTAAAACCAAAGATCTTATACAATCCATAGTATTATTACTCAAGCTATGCAAAACTGTCTTCTTGTTTCAGGATACCCTCTGCACGCCCCTGAGGCCTACTTCCCTTACTTCAGGAAGCACAACATTACCACTATCGTACGGCTCAACAAGAAAATGTACGACGCCAGGCGCTTCACCGACTCCGGCTTCGAGCACCACGACCTGTTCTTCGTGGACGGCAGCACGCCCACCGACGCCATCGTCAGGAAGTTCCTCAACATCTGTGAGAACGCAGAAGGCGCCATAGCTGTCCACTGCAAAGGTAAAGGAAATTATATATGTATATTTTAATGTAAAGTTTAACTTATAGTTTATTTTATGTTTCCTCCTTTCTTATTCAGCAATTATTTGCCTTCAGCGATTTGCAAAATGGATGAATACGCCAAAATCCTTAATCTGTACAAAGGGATCATCAAATGTCATCCATTGTTCTCAAATGGGAGTAGTTTTCACTCGATTTTCTGTCTGGAGTTGCCTTTTCACAGAAAACGATGTCGCTTTTTGCACTAACGGCCACTTACTGTACTGGCCACTTACTGTACTGGAGCATGTGGAACAGGATCTAGTGGCTGAATTCTCCAGGACAATGACCTGCTTTATTCACACGTGGGCTACAATCTGACTTTGTACTAGGGAGCTGGCAGGGTAGAAGTTTGCTGGGTAGAAAAATGTCTGGTCCCACTGATTCAAACATTTGCCCTTCACGTTCAGCTCCTTTGGGTAATGTGAGTTCAGGGTGGCAGTGCAGTGGTTTAAGTAAAAATAAATGTAAATATGAAAAAATAAAATATTTCGATACTAACATCAGTGAAGTATGACTACTAACACAAATGATCAAATAGTTTCAGAAGCCAATTTCAATTCAACATTAATAGAAAATGAGAAAAACAACACATGTTCTACGGAAAGACCTGCTTCAATTTCGATTTACATTGACAGAGAGAGGGGATGGAATCCGCACAAAATCCTTAGTGAACACACGCTCACAGCCACACACACATGGTTTGATTAGTTTAGGGGTTACCTAACCTCTAATGCACTGCATGACCCTGTGTTCCAGCTGGTTTGGGGCGTACGGGCACTCTGATCGCCTGCTACATGATGAAGCATTACCACCTTACAGCAGCGGAGGCCATCGCCTGGATACGGATCTGCCGCCCGGGGTCGGTTATCGGGCCCCAACAGAACTTTGTCGAAGAGTAAGTTCACACTATAGAAGGAGAGCTCTTCGTCTTCCACTGTGCTAATTTAGCATTAGTAATTATTGGATTTGAATTGAATTACTTGAATTATAGCTTCAATACCAAGGCCTCTGCTATTTTGTTTTTTGGCATATGTGAGTACTAATGAAATGCAGGTTGTTTATGCTTGTGGAAACTCTTTGTGGTGTTTAATGTCCTATTTGGCCCCATCAGTAAGCAGGCCGGCATGTGGACCGAAGGGGATGGCTTCAAGGAGAAGATGCTGGACGAGCAGGAGAACGGCAAGATGGCCGTCACCCGGATCCTCTCTGGGGTGGATGACATCACCATCAACGGCAGCAACAAGAAGAGGACGCCCAAAAAGGAGCAGAAAATGGAACTGGTGAGTTTTGCAAAAATAATTATTTGGTGAAAACTGGTGTTGTCAGTGAACTACTGTTATTGATCACTTCTTGTTTCACTACCATTCATCTATCTCTATCTCCATCCATCTACCCCTGATGATTTTCAGTATAACGATGAGGAGGAGAGGAATGGTGTGACACAAGGTGACAAACTGCGAGCACTTAAGAGCAAGAGACAGTCCAGATCATCTACTGGTTCATTATCGTAAGTACCAAACACTACAACTCCCATCATGCACGTGACCCATTTCAGGAGTCCTCTGAAGAATTTGTCACCATTCACAATAGAGGCTATAAATAATGTCTATCTATTGTCTATGAATAAGTCATATTTATAAAATCTTTCCTTCCTGTTTATTAAGTTCTCATGGAGCACAATTCGAGTCTAAGCCTTCCTTGTCAGTGCATTCTGACGTTTGGTAATATCATTTATATATTTATATACATCCAAATTTGTTGGGACAGCTGTGCACTGTGTAAGAACAGCTTAGTCAAACAAACCTGCTCCATTTTCCTGTTATTCATGACTGATGAAAATAGAGTCCTAAGTCCATGTACACTGGAACGTGAATATTAGTCGTTGGAGTTGGAGGGAATCATGTGGGAGATGTAGATTTTATTCAAACCCATTGAGTCCATACTTACATTGTGTTTTTAAAACTTTGTATGTAGGTTGAGATATGGAACAGCATCAATCCATAGCAAATTAAGTTGTTAAGGGTTTGGGTTTCCTTGACATATTCAGCAGCTATTATAACTTTAATTTTAATATGGAATATTTTTACTATTTTGATACTATAAAGAATTACTCTTCACAATTTTTCTACTGCAGTCCTTCATCCAAATAAATCACTAATAGTGAATTACAACACTGCGTGTGCATACTTGGCATTGAGTGGCCCCGGTGGGACTCAAACCATTGGCAGTGTTAACGTCACTCTTAATACCAATTGAGCTTCAGAGGATTACGGCACCACAATAGCGAACACAACAGGAACCTCTGTGTAGATCCATGAAACACTTGGAAGGCAGCGCGTGTTCTAGTAGTGATGTTTGACCCCGTCCTCTTCGCCAATGTTCCCATACGGCTTTGGCTTTTGTCTCGTGGCAGGCAGATGGTAGTGTTCTGCTGCAGCCTCATGGGGGCGCTGTGGCCAGTGTGTTGCCTGCCGTTCAAAAGATAGCAGTGAGAGACAGAGGGAATGAGGGACATAACAGACAGACAGGCTGGATTGATGGATGGGAGGTTTTGTATGGCGCAGGTAAGTGTCAATTCCCTTTGCTAACTGCCAGCCATTTCCCGTATAAATAGTTTGCTATGCCGACAGTATGGCTAATGACATGGCATTTGAAAAAAACGAAAAAAAGACTTGCCTTGCTGATCACTCCCATTGCTCAGCTAATCATGGCTCTACCTGATGGGGTGCCCTTGATTGGCTGAATCAGATGTCTGTCATGCTTGGCTGGTACTACTGACTGGGAACTACTACGTCATAGGAGCTGAACGTAAATAGTAAAGATTTCTTATAGAACTGACTGGGTGCAATGCTTACAGATTTTAAGCCATTGTGCCTTTTTGGTTTGTCCAAAATGGCCACTGTTTACATATTTTCAGGTAAAAAACGTTTGGTTATGAGTTTAAGCGAATATAAGGTGCAAGACTAGACGCAATGCAATAAATTATTTCCTCTCAAATATTTTGATCTTTTGAATACATAAGGATGCTATACATTGAGTTCCTGTGCAGGTATATGGGGAAAAGATGCATTTGTATCATTTTGGCATTGAGTGTGTGGAACATGTGGGATATCAAGGCTGATCTTTACCACTTGGCTGCACTGTTTATCATGCACTCTACTGGAGTGGATGCCAACGCGATTGTGGGATTAGTGGGACTAGAATGGGTGGAGAACTGAATGTGTGTTTCTGTTTCCAATGCATGGCAACAAGCCTGAGACACCGGGACATGCGTGCATGAGCATGCCTCTCTGTTTGATCGGTGCATTAACACGCGTTCTAATCTGCAGAGTTCACGGGTTCAACTGTCTGTGGTTGTTCTTTCATCGCTTGGGGGACTAGAGCAGTTCACCTGCCGAGTTCAGAATAGAATGAAAACAACTGCTGTATGTGTTCTGATATGACCGTTCCAGAGGTAGCCCTTCTCAACCAACTATGCATGAAAATTCAAAAGACGTGTTGCTTGCAAGACTCCGCAGGAGGCACTACAGCTTATCCAGTTACAGTTTATAAAAGCAAAATAACCAAACCAAAAACTAAAGGCTTTCCGTCCTGCCCGGGCGCCCCTTTGTCTCTCCTTCCCTCTCTTTTTCCTTTTTTTTGTCTTTTTCCTTTTGCTCCTTTTTTTTTTTGGATTTGTCCTCCTTTCAGATGGCTGGTAGCCATGCTGCTCTTGTCCATGTCTAGCCTTGCCCTGTGGTGGATTGTGTATGGCTTCCCTTCTCCCTTCCTGCATTTCTGTATAGACGGGGGTTAGGATTTCTGTGAACTCTACTGCCCGCCCGCCTGAACCCAAAACCTTTGCCCTGCCCCTCCTTTCTGGACTCATAAGTAAGAATGCTGTAGGTGAGCCCCCCCTTCATCTCTATCCTCCCTCCCCTGACCCAAAGTTGATTTTATAATAATGAATAATTATTTTTTTTAAATCGATACCTTTCTGTACATGTGTACCGCAGTACATGAATGGAGCTGTTCTGCTGCGTCTTTTAAGTTTGATTTATTGTAGTGTATAGTAGTGATTATTGTCTAAGCCATGTTTAATGATCGGGAGTCAATCAGAGGTTTTCGTTTTCCTTTATTAATGATATATATGGTGGCCATGCAATATGCTCCCTATTATTTGTAAGGATTATCTGTTGGTGGGTTCATTTGTGTTGCTGGTTTAGATCCGCTTCAGTCTTCACGTCTCATAGAATATCATGAAGTTTTGATATTTGATCATAGTGCAATTTTACCATTGGTCATGGCATATCTCACTTCAAATTCTGGGCATTGCCTGTCACAAACTCCCGGCTTGCTGTAATAACTATACGTATAGATTGGCTGTCTATGGCCTAAACTGCAAGAATGACTCGACTGCATTGCAAAGGAGAAAATGACATCTTAAACGGTCTGCTTTCTGCATATTTGATTCTTGGGTAATGTCGTTTTTGTTCACTTCCTCCTCGTGTCCCATCATGGTTTACAATCACCGTCTAATCAGGAGTCTGCAAAGTCTATTGCTTGAATGTTGTACTGCTTGTGTTCACAGGCAAGGAGAAAACAAGATTCACACCAGGTCATCCTCCCTCTCTCCAAGGTACTGTGCTGCTACCGCTCACTGTGGGTGTTCATTGGTTTTATTTGGAAAATGGAGGCTCCGTATTTAGCTTTCATATGAATCAGCTTAAGTCCAGTGGTTTACAACCTTTTTGGCCTGTGAGTGACTCCATTTGCGCTTTTACACTGAACCTCTGCTTGTCATTTCAATATCCCAGGGAAAGCATCTGCATCGAGCCATGCTCGATTGATGTGCCTGTGATTAGTGAAAGACTGCGTTAGCCACATGGTCCCTCATGTACCATGTGTAATTTTCCTGCAACTGCCTTCAAATATAGTTGATATAGTTAAGAGTGCAAACACAGGGTCTTGCTTGCGAGGAGCCACAGTGTGAAAGTCTGTAAAAAGCTCTGTAGACATAGACATCCATTGAGTTGCTAGCCATGTCAAATAGGAAGCTCCTCCAGAACTATGATCTCACTTCCCCTTTTCCTCTGCTAGTTTTCAATTAGTTTGCTGTTCAGCTCTGGTGTAGCTGTTTGTGGAGTGGGACGTATTTTACATGTTCACTATACATCTACATTAACCCTTGAGATGGGATGCCTGTCTTATACTCCTCTTCAGCCGGAGCATCCTGCAGTCTAGCAGCTACAAGGCCAGTGTTAACGCCCCTACTCTGGCTAGCCAATCGGACAGCAGGAAAAGAACCAGAACCTCCCTGCCAGCCAATGGAGTAGCAAACAGGTCAGCACTAGTCTTTGTGGAACTATTGTGATGTTCATATTTACGTGTTTTTGTGATATAGTACCGTTGTATTTAGAAGTACAAGTGACCAAGAAGCTAAAGCCACTCGTGGAGTCATCAGAAAACAAAACATTAACTCCTTCCCTTCTCTCTAGCAGCTCCCTGTGCCACAGCAGACTAGCCAGGTCCCTAGGCAACTTGCATGTTCAGGCTGGCGACAGAGACCTGCTCTGCTTTGAGCCGGGTAAACCTAGAGAAACATCCAACTGTTCCACGGCCAACAGGGGCACTCTGATCAACCTTAACACGGCACAGGCCCATCACAACCAGGCAAGCTCTCCCAAGGCCTATTCATAAGAGATCATGACACTGTGACTTCATCTCCTCAACGTTTTTTTGGATGTGCTGGGAGAGATCGAATTGCTTTGGAGTTTATTTATGAGTTTTTAGGCTTGGGACAGACAAACTTTGGGGCTCAAGAGTTCTTGCTTTTCCAAATCTGTGATGTGTTTGTTTTGTGCATCCCAGCCTTCTTGGCTTCTGCTTTTTCATCTATCTTCATTAAAGACAGTTGGCTGGTCGGGACTAATTGCACTAATGCTGTCCATTTTAACTTTAAGCCAGCGGTGAGCAGCATCTTGCACTTTCCTGTTATAGGGCTTGTACATTGCGACAACCGCCTCCATTTTGAAGCATAGAATTATGTTGCTAGTAATGTTTTTTGGTCATTGTTTACTAATCCTTCCATTGAGAAAATTGTGATGAGCCCTCATATGTGTATTAATAGTACTATCTGCTAGATTGAATTGATTCTACACTCTCATTTGTATTATAGATTTGAGCAACAAAACTAAAGAAGGGGTTGTATGGCCTTCAGTAAACTAGCAAATTAGATTTTGAGCAACAAAATGCTGAACAAATTGGATTAGATATTTTCAATGCATACTAAAAATGCTGTTGAGCCTTTTTTTTTAAAGTTTTTTGAAAATCAAGAATAGTTATTTATCTACATGGCTTGATGTCCAATTTTAACTATTTAGCACAAGAACGCTTATACGACCTCCGATTTTATCATGAGCCACATCATGGCCAAACTGTTAGGGTTAGAGGCACCATATACAACATTCCGAGCACCATCGTTCTCCTTCCCTGCTGTCCTTTCCTCTGTTCCCGCTCTCAGGACTGTTGTGCTTAAGCTGCGCTTTCTTCCGGTGTACTACTGGCTATAGCTTCTCTGGACACTTGTACTGCCTTCCTGCTCCCCCTCTCCTCCTAATATGAAACCCTTCTCTTCCTCTCTGTCCCACTTCTAACAGATGCACGGTGGCCAGAGGATGTAAAGCTCGCTACTCTATGCAACCAATGCGCTTTTCCAGACTCTGGTATCCATGTCTTTTCTCTTTTTCCCCCCCTAAATCATTTATCAAACAAATCTGTCTTGACTATCATTGTTTCCTTTTTTTCATGCTATAGTTAGAGCAGAGCGGCGTCTACGTCAAAGATCAAACATTTTCACCCAATACCTGTCTAATTTAATATTAACTATTTTGTCGAACACAATGTAGGCTTTTCAAGGCTGCTGACCATATCGCACTAGTTAGCTAGTGTTTATAGCTATATATATAATACATTTTCATGCATTGTTGATGTGGATTTCTGTTGACTGAATTTGTGTTTCTTATATTTTGGCAGTCACTCCGCACCCAAAGCTAGAGCCCCTCTACTCCGATGAGCCTGGGATCTGAATAGCATGAGGATTGTTTTAAAGACTGACCTTAGCGGTCACTTTTTTTTTTTATTCGCTTTTAAATGTATTTAGAGTCCAGTGCATTTTGTTATAAAGGATCCATGCAATGGTCCGGTCTGGCTTCAATGTGTGACATGCTCATGTAAACAAGTTAAATTGCAATTCTGTGAAGCACTTGGTTGATCATGAAACTATTCCATAAAACATAATCATAGAATTGTCTCACCTATTAAAGCATGCATTAGTATTGTAAGGTTTATCAAGTCAGACTGGCATGTGAATGTGTCAATCTGGGAGTTTACTTTTAACAAGCACTAAAAGTAGATATTCCAGTTTTGAACAACAGTATACCAATGGCAGTGCATCCTGCAGAGATCATGCACATACAGGGTGTTTTATGGGTCGAGTATTGTGTGCAACAGTCAAGTTCCTGTATTACAGTAATGTAAATAAGAAATAATTTGATATACTGAGAACGTCATTTTGTAAATATTTTGTACGGTTTGAGTCATGATTTAGAGGAACCCAGCCCTCATGGGGCCCAAACAAGTAATTATGCTTTGATAAAACTGGCTTTTTAAAATAAACCAATACTACTTCATTGTCTCCTTAACTTAATTTTCCTACTTTTATAATGGTGCTTATTGCACAGACTGATCATGTAAACTTGAAACCACTTAACTTTGCCCCACCATATGAACACTATCACCATCAAATATAATTTGCAGAAGTTTTATTTTCAAACCATGGAACAGTAGAACACAGTGAATAAAAATAGTGTTGGCTTAAGTGCGTCCCATTTTCACCAGTGGGCAATGGAAGTGACAATCACCAGCCCTTGTTATTTACCAGCAGACAGTGCTGGGAAATCCTCTGGATCATCTGGGTTTGGAGCCAGGATGTCGACCTGAAGATAGATGCACATGTTATGTCATTCTTAATGAGTAACTAGGTTGATTTTAGATGTGAATAACCACACCTACCCTGTCAAATTTGGGGGTGACAACCTCTGGGGTACCCACTATGGCACCTCGTCTGCCCCGGCCTCGCCCTCCCCGGGCGGGGCGTCCCAGACTCCCGAAGTTTATGTCCAGGCGCGAAGTTATGTCATTTACAGACCTGCGCAGGAAGTGGTCCTCCATGTCCTCATCTTTGAGGTCCTGTGAAGAAAAAGGTGGAGCAAAGTGCTGAACAGAAAAAATAATAAAGTTTCACGCATCAATATAGTGGCAAGACTAAATTCTGCTTCATAAGTGTGAAGTTGAGGGGTTTGAAAACGTCATACAATAGTATAGCGCCACACTAGTGCATTACAGAGGTAATTTACCTAGGTCAACACCATTCAATTAAAACCATCTTAAATTAAATAACAAGGATGACATCTACAGAATATTCAGCTGATTGAAATTCAGCTGATTGAAACTCATCGGGTCGCCATACAATAAGATGAACAGCATCAGGCATCACAGCCCTTCATTGAAGGCCAGTAGTGACAGGCAAATCGTGGCCACCGGATAGAGCCACTGAGTTCATACATGTACTGACCTCACGCAGCTTGGACTCGTGAATCACCCTGGCTTTCGACGGCACCTCGGTGTCCGCCTTGCGGAGGTTCAGCTCCGACTTGGGGCGGCTGGTCTCCTGCAGTGCCCGCCACTCATCCAGGCTCATCTCTATGGCCACCTGGACCACCACCTCTCCTTCCAGGTCTGTTCCTCTAATATAAAACACAAGTAGACACAAAGTGTCACATATTAAGAGTTCTTTAAGATTAGCAGAATAACCATCCAAAATGTGGATGGTTGTAGTTAAACTGGTGGCATGGAAAACACTAGTACTTAATGGTGAATAACTTTAGCTGCTGGTATAACATACTGGTCTTCACCCTCCACTGGGGCTTGGGAGTCAGGGTTGACTGAGGCCGTCACATCCATATCACTGAAAAACAAAATTGTCGTCATTCATCTCTGAAGGTGTCCCAAATGGATATAAAAAAAGGGGGGGGGGGCGTTGGGGTTCACGTCACCCAATAGTGTCCTGAACGGAGCCCCAGTTCCACGATCCTCTGCCACCCCTCTTCTCATCAGGACACATGCCTCTGCAGCAAAGCGTCAAGTTAGATACAAGAACAATATTGAAATGATTGATTAAGCACATTGGTTGTTCAAGTAGAACCGGTGCCCTTACGTTCCACTCTGCCGCTCGTATTCCCTCTTGCCCCGGGGATTAAAGTTCTCCAAGTTCCTTGGATAGCCGGCACCCCTTCCTCCTCGACCACCTCCTCGTCCACCCCTGAAGCCTCCTTGGACCCTGGGGTCAACCTCGCTGTTGAAGGAGGACCTGGGGACCACATTTAAAGCTCACAGGAATGCGACACAATACATCCATGTACATGGTATGGTAGCAATTAGAGCAAAAAATATCAAAATAGCGATTTTGATGCAAATGCTTCACAAACAGTGACGAGCCACCAGTGCTACTAGAAGCGTGCTAATTTGCAACCTTGTACAGAATTACATCTTGGCACCTCGTTGACAACCCCACGCTGTGTCAGGGTGCCCACGTAGGTTTTCCCCCTAATATCCACAACCCCATACCTAAATTATTTCGGCAAATCCAAGGGCTTTCATCAGTGTCACTCAATCACGATTGCGTTAAACCATTCGGTGATGGTGACTTATTTACCTGAACAACTTTGAGATCGTAACTTTAAGCGCTTTCACATGCGTTAAATACCTGGAGTTATAGTTCTCCTGGTAGTACTGTTCTGTCTCATACGGTCGCTCCTCAAAAGCATTCCTTCTTGGGGCCCTTTGACCCTCCACTGCACGGCCTCTGCCCTCACTGGACATGGGCTCCCGTGTTGGGGGCTTTTTCACTGTACAACGGGGCACACAGAAAATAGATTAACTTAGATCAACATTTTCAGCACCTCTAGAATATTTTTGAACCCCTTCCAACTCATTTATTTCAATGGAGATGCTGCTCATTTTCTGCTAGTGTTTGAGTCTCTGCCTGGTGCGGCCAGACACCCTGCAGCTGACCCTGCGGTATCAGCAGCTGACAATGCTGAAGCAAACGGACATAAGTTTGCTCAACTTTGCAAAAATAAATAAAAACTAGCACCTTCACCCCGTTGCATGAATCATAACCTTTACGTCGCCATGTCTAATGCCATATAACTACATGGCGGACCGTTCAATTCAGCGCGGAACGAACTTTGTCAGTCTACCTATAGGAGGAGCAGGCTGCTCGTCGACTGCCGCTCGTCTCTCCTTCTGGGATTCCTTCTGGCCAGCCTTCTTCTGCTTTGCTTTAACTTCTTCCTTCTTTTTCTTCGGTTTCTCCATGCTCTCGGCCATGCTGAGCAGGTCGAAGGGGTCAGCCTCGTCGTCCAAGAGCTCCCCGAATCGGTTTGCAACGACACAGCCATAGGCGTCCGGCAACATTGTGGCCTACGTCAAATAAACCAAGTTAAACTGTTAGTTGTCACACACAGCCTAACCTACACGACAGTGACGAATTTCGGGAGATTCCTCTTTGCCCCCTTACAATGCAAACACCCAGACTGGACTGGATGTAGCTGGACAGCCACCTGGTTATTTTTGGGGTTACGTTTAAGTGGTTGCACGTGCGAAATCAAGGCACTACGCCCCCAGCGCCAATCAACTAGAGATGCCACGCCCCCTGCGCTAATCAACTAACGATGACACGCCCCCTGCGCTCATCAACATTCATCTGACAAAGTTGGCTTAGTTCAGAATTTTTTTCCCCGTATAAAAAAGATTTCCACAGTGAAAAAGTATCTGGGTACAAAAAGTATCAATGCAGGTATCGTTTACCTTAACCAATACCCAGCTTACAGTAGCCTACCTGTATTATCATGTTAAATAATGGGACGCACCAAAAAAAAGAAGAAATAAAAAAAAAAAAGTAAACAAACAAAGTGATATCCTTCAGTCAAGCTATTATTTGTGAATTAATACATGAGATTAAGAACATGTTTTTGAAATGAATAGCATTTTTTTTTTATTCAAATGAACACATTTCAGTGGTGGTAAGTTGTGGTGGTAAGATGGTAAGTTAATTACCATTAAAATGTGAGCTTACTGACTAGAATACTTATGCAAGCCTACTAATAATATCCATCATGGTTTTTTTTCCCAACAATCATCCTTAAACACACAGAACTTTCAGCAAAAAAAATTCTACTTAATTAACAGTAAAAACGAAACTAAACAACTCTAGAAACACAAGCTAAATCCACCTTCAAAAGACAGTGAGCATGTCAGCCATCTCCTGCGTAAGGCAGGCTCTTTGGCTGATTGTGTCTCCAGCATTTGAAAATATTTGCTCTGCTGGAGTGGAGGATGCCTGGGCACGTATAAATACTGGCCAAGTCAAACCACATGAGGAAGGTCTCTTTCCTCTCCCGACACCACCAAGTAGGATTGGTGGAGGTCAGCTCTGCAGGTAGACCTCTGTAGTCTTCAAGCACCTTCCATGCCTACTCCGATCGATCTAGGAGCGGCGCCGCCTGGAGGTTTTTAAGGGCCAGGTACTCCTAGGTGAATAGCTCCCCCAGTGCAGAGGAAGACATGCAGTCACAGCAATTGTGAATTTAATTATACGTTGTTCATGTTTGGATAATAATGGCACAATCTTTTGGAGAAATACAATTATTGAAAGTGGCCCCACCTAGGGGCTATAGCGAGAATCGGTTGAATAAAGTGGGGCCTGTGTCTAGCTTTAGAGCTAGAGAGCAAGGCATTGGTATTAGAAGATTCTCCTTAATAATGGTGATGTATTTAATAAATACCTGATATTTGGGGATTGGCGGATTAATTTAGATAATTACAGTTTGAATGTTAGGGAGGTGTATCAAACTTGAAAAATAGCACTCAAATATTTTAAAGGATCCATCACATTGGCTGAGGCCTTCATGTCTTCTCATTGAGAGGACATTGCCTCTACATATAGACTATAGTGGTGAACAATGCCTTATGAATGACACTGTCATGACCTCAATATGATATTACACTATAGGCCTAGATTAAATTGATATATTTCTATCATATATGTGCACAGGCCTTTATTTAGATAAATACCTAATTGATAACGATTCAAGCCAAGCTACTTACAAATAGGCCTAGGCCTACTACTTAGAAACATTGATTCGCCGAAGGCGAAGTGTATACACTATTCACGGAGCCTGAGGTTTCAGTAGCCTATATACTACATGCGAACACTCCAAAAATAAATAAGATAACACTTTTTGACGGGATTTATTTGTTGTTGTTGTTTATTTGTTATTTGTTTTGAAACACTTGCAAAGCGGGACATTTTGCGATGAAAACAATATCTCGAGTTTGAGATCTCAATCATGGGATATTTTCCAATATCCCGAGATAAGGAACCAATCAAATTGCGCCATCTTAGGAGGTTCACGTATAGACGCTGTAGCATATAATCAACCATATCAACCATTTGTCTTCAGTCTTTACTGACAACAGCATTACCATTGTATTAAGTTAGTTGGTTACAGATCACTAGCCTTTGTGGTCTCTTAACACATTGTGTCGAATGTATGTATATGTATATATGTAGCCTATATGATATTTAAAATGTAGCCTATAAAATGGCGTTGGTTGAAGAAAATCCTGCAAAATATAGCATATGCATGACATCTTCATATGAAATGAACACAATCGGCCATATTTCCACAAAACAATAAATATCAAAAAATCACTCAAGCCCAGGTCGACTCTGTCACACAGTGCACCCTTTGTCTCAGCATCTTTCCAGGCAACATTGCATAACTTTGGCGCCACTGAGTCAGTGTTTCCTTACCCTTTAAATCGACCCAAAATGTAATAACATAAACAGACGTTGCAGCGCGGGAAAGGACATCTGCTCTACAGGAAAGAAAAGTTAACCGCCCTTTCATTTCATTGGCGACATGGCTGCAGGACATGTGCGCTATTGGACAGCGCACGAAGGCGCGTAACGAATGTTCAAAGCTCAAGCTCTTGGGCGGAACGCATCCACCAATCACAACCCCGAGTGCGTTTCGGCGCATGTCATTGGCTGCATTCTGCTCCGGTGGGCTTGCTTGTTCTCATACTGCTCCTGTAATAGGTTATATCCGACACATGTGGCACCATCCCGTTAACGGATTTGTCGGTGAACTACAACTAGTCAGGCGCGATTTGCAACGCGGGACAGACATTTCCGAGGATTCACATACTTCATGCTGTCCGCCGCGCGAGTAGAAATATCGAGTTATAGTTTAGTATATTTATGTTTCATAGCACTTAAGTAGACCTGCTTGCTCTTCTGCTGCGTTGGAAATGACCGGTGTATTTACTCCCGGCTGAAATACATACTTTGCGTTTGGGACCATATATGTTGCAGCTCGACTTTTGAGCGGGTTTTTGCCATTCAGTTGACACTTCGATTTTAAGGAGTTTTTTTTTCTATACCCCAGCGATGGCAGAGAACAAGCACCCGCACGTTGTTTTTTGCAACGACTCGCCTAAAAGAGTTTTAGTGTCCGTCATCAAGACCACCCCGATCAAGCCCAGGAAGATAGAGGCCCTGATGCCGACAAGTCCTGGTTTCAGCGACTTCATGGTCTACCCCTGGAAGTGGGGAGAAAATGCCCACAATGTATCGCTTAGCCCTGGATCAATGAATGGAGCCTCGTCCCCAACTGGGACTACAACAGCCAGTGAAGCTGACCTTACTTCCTCTCCCGACCAGATGAAGGTACGTCCTTACAACCATACCCCTCTTATTTCAGAAATGTGCACATTTATTAGTATTATTCTACATCAAATAGTGATGCATGTGTCCATACAGAGTTAAATGTTGACACAAAATACCCACAGTACTAATAAGTAATATAATACCTATTACTTCATAATAACCATTGGATAATAGGGCTGAATACTTAATGCTCCATGCAATTAATACTCCAGCCCAAATGGTATACATGTATTCAACATTATATATCAAGATGGCAGTTTCAAACATCTATACATAAGCAGATGTATGCATGAAGTTCCTTTTTACAAGGTGTCTTTAAAGATCAGCGCCCGCGCAATTGGGTGTGTCTGGATTTTAAACCCCACATACTTCCTGGTCGGCAGCAGCTGCTCATATGTGACGTCTGGTTCGCGCGCCAAAATATGACCGGATGTGCAGAACTCATGTAGACATGTGTTCTACTGTAATGTAGCCCACCATGTAATGGGTCGTGCACTGTCCACCATTGAAGCCCAATGTATGCTATTATTTAAACTTTTCGATATCGATCCAATATAATATGCATAATGTATTAGTAATTAGGTTGCCTATAAGCCCTATAATATATTGCTTTAGCAATGCCATTAACTGGCAGTTCAATAATAAAATAATAAACTGATGACAAATGATTCATAAAAAGCGAGATTATCTGTCAATATGTAAATAGCATTATTCCTTGTCATTTATTGCTTGCAACACAAAGACACATTGTTTCCCTTCTACTGTTCCTCTTCTCCTTTCGGAAGACATGCAAGTTGAATGGTTATAAAATAGTAGTAAAACACAAACAATAAAGTTCAAAGACATGTTTGATCATCAGAACTAGTGTTATAATAACAACTATAGTCTTATTTCATGTACTGCTACAATCATAGAACTAGAGTTAAAGTAACAAAGCTATTGTCTTATTTCATGTACGGCTTCAATCATACAACTAGACCTGTAATAACATACCTACGGTTCTATTTCATGAGGGCTACGGCTACAGTCATAGAACTAGAGTCATAATATCATAACCATTGTCCCTTTTAACGTAAGGCTACGCTCATGAAAACTAGACCTATATAATAACATCAGCGATTTGATTTCTTTCCCTCCTAGGATGGTATCCGGCGCGGCAGGCCACGTGCCGACACGGTCCAGGAGCTGATCACCGAGGGGGAGACCTCCTCCAGCCATATCCGCTGTAACATCTGCAACCGGGTTTTCCCCCGGGAGAAGTCTCTGCAGGCCCACAAGAGAACACACACAGGTGAGCAGCATGGGAGCCCTTGTGGAATTTGCATGATTATTCACATTCAAGAAGGTGTATGTTCCAAGTTTGATTCTGCCCCACCCATTGAGCCGATGGCTGTGGATATGTAGGACTCAGCTCAACTACATTAACAATTGACAAGTTAACAAGAGAGAAGCATTTAACGTATTAACAGTGGAAAGTCGATTTCTTTTTTTCATCAGCACTGCAGGAAAGCCTGTTTAAGCCATTTCAAAGTTGAAAATGTATCCACTGAAGACCTGTTTGTTTCCTCAGGTGAGAGGCCTTACCTGTGTGATTACCCCACCTGTGGGAAGGCATTTGTCCAGAGTGGTCAGCTGAAGACCCACCAGCGACTGCATACGGGGGAGAAGCCGTTTGCCTGTTCAGAGAAAGGTGAGCCTGCTGGATCCATGGCTGACATGAGAAGTTTGTGTTGAGCCCACATCGGAGAGTGCAAGCACACTTCAGAATTCATTATTGGAATTAGATTTATGCACAACGCATCCATTTATTCACTACTATTAGCTTTAATAAAAAAATATATAGGGTTACTATTTTTATATTTATTGTAACCACCTGTAAAGCATGGTTGTTTAAAGATATTTCACATAAGATTGAAACAACATTGAAACATGATTTGAATTTGAATTCAAAATCCTAGCATTCATATTAACACTATTTCCTTTCCCAGGATGTGGAAATCGTTTTACACACGCCAACCGCCACTGCCCTAAGCACCCTTTCAGCCGGCTGAAGAGAGAGGAGGCGAAGGACTGCCTGGGCAAGGGTCAGTCCGTAGACAACAAGGCTGTGGCAGAGTGGCTGGCCAAGTGAGTCCAACTCCTATTGCTGTTCATACCGCTGGTCATTATAGCGCTGCATCCTAATACACTGCAGGAAATTCTGCATTCCTGGTAATAGAAAAAGGGAAACAACCACAGTTGACTGGGTTCAAATTCTCGGGTTCCATGTATTGATTTAAAAAGTCAGGGGGTTCAAAGGGTATTTCTGGCGATGATTACCAAAACCACCGTTAGTACATGTTTTATGGCAGTAGGTCACAGCTTTGCAATGCCACCACTAGATGGCATCAGTGTTACTGTCCCTCCCTGTAGAGCAGTGGTGGGAATGGGAACTACATGAATCCACGTCCATTAACCCAATCTGCTCTGCCCCGTCGATGTGCTGCAGGTACTGGCGAACCCGTGAGCAGCGAGCCCACACCGGGTCCCCCGGCGGCCCAAAGGGGAAGGGCCAGGCCGCCGAGGACCAGGAGCAGCAGGACCCCATGGAGTTCGACAACTCCGACGAGGAGAACGGCGAGGAGGACGCAACGGAGGAGGAGAAGCCCGGGGGTCACGGAGGAGCCGCCAAGCGCTGTCTCCAGGAGCAACGCGAGCGTCTCCACGGCGCCCTGGCTCTCATCGAGCTGGCCAACAACCACTCGGCCTGAGCGCTCGCCCGGGCGCCCCTCTCGCTCGCCCCTCTTGCTCGCCCCGGACCCCCGTCTCCCGTCCCTCCTCCTCTCTGTCCTATCCCGTAGTCCCGTTCTGCCTTCCTGTATAGTTTGAGCAGTAGGAAGCGCCGACGTGCCAGTACAGGTCTTCTATGTTGGGTCAAAGCAGACGTGGGGGGGGGGGGAGATGGGAAGAAGAAGAAGAAGAAGAAGAAGAAGTGAACAGGCCTCTTTTATAGTCTGTCTGAATAGACGATCACGTTTCTCCTCATCCTCGGCACAACACCAGGAGGAAACAAGCTAAAGCACCTTATTCAGCTTTGATTTTCTATTTTTTTTTTAAGATAATTTTAGGCTGCTATGATTGTAGGTTTGATGATATGAAGAATGTTTTTGTCTTCTGACCTCTCTAAAAGGGAAAGAGGGAGTACAATTACGTTTTTGTTTTGTTTGCACTTTGGTAACGAGTTATTTTTTACAAGTATATTGTGTTTGTTAGGCGGGTGTGTGTGTGTGTGTGTGTGTGTGTGTGTGTGTCTGCGTCTGCGTCTGCATGTGTGTATGGATTAAGGTCAGATGGACAGAATGGTAAAAGGATGTGGTCAGGCATAGGATTTTGCAGTTATATCCTTAATCTTTTATCCAAAACTTTGTCAAATGGCTTCTGGATCTGCCTCGTTCATCTCCAGCATTGAGGATACAGTGCTGCTGCTACTGATGACGTTGAGTGTGTGTGTGTATATATTTATATATAACAAGGAAGAGTTTTGTACCTTGGGTTTGCAGCATCATTGTTTTCTCATCAAGAAATAACCGGTGTGAGGCGGATGAATGATTCCTGATCATGAGCAAATTACGACTTTAGCAGCCATTGTTTGTGAATGAGAGGATAATGTTTCAAGCCTAATCAAAACGTCTTACCAGGTAGATTTTCAAATGTAAAAGAAAATTACATTTTTTGAAAGGTTATTTCACCTCGACAACTGCAACTTAAGAAATTCTAATATATATAGACAAACTTAGCACTGAGACCATGTGGTCTAAAGAAAAAAAAAAAATTTCTATAAACCATTTGGAGAGCTGCAAGTCATGCAATCTATGGATCAAGCTTGAAATGGTACACATTTGGCTAATCATCAGGCAGGTCACGACAAAGAACATTTGTCACAAACCGATTTGTGGAGCACTCTGGTGTTTTGAGACTTGTCAACAACACTACATTTGCTGGCACTGTAAGGAAGCCTTTTAATTGGCCAAGTATTCTAGTAGTGTTTTTCTTCTTAATCATGAAAGTCGCTTTAATGTTCAAACATATTTGATTATTAACATAAGTCTGGAATAATTTGATTTGATTAAGTTAAATTGAATAGTTGATCATCAAAACACCAAATAATTACTATTACTCAAAATGTTTTATACGATGGAATTATTCTAACCTATAGTTTATTATGTTGTGTGAGGAACCTGGCATATGATATATATATACATGTATATATATACACCATGTTAGAAAATAGAGTGCACAATCTATTAAGAGCTCTAAAATTGACACTTAGAACATTATTAACATCTGGTTTTTCCTTTCCGAATAGATCATTAACATTTGTACATGTTTGTGGCATATAAAGAGAGTGAAACTGCTTGCTTGGTAGGAATGTTAAAAGCAAAACTTCTAACAAGCTGTCCACACTGTTTGTGCAAGGTCTTCAATAAAAAAATGAGTCATATGACTTTGTCTCGGAACAAAAGTGATTTTCAATGATTGATAGTGGAAAATATGGGGAATGACAAAAGATTTATGTCAATTGTTTATTTTATAAAATAAATTACAATCAGGAAAGTTTTATATTTTTTCTTCCATTGAGCACCATAGTGGAAGGTTAATTATCCCCTACTTTGGCAGACAATGTCAAAGTATCTTCAAGTATGCTCTGCTGTTTTTCCGGATCTTCGCTCTTAGCTGTCTTGTAGAAGGTGAAGTGGGCGTACACCAGTCCGCCCAACATACTGTAGGCAAAAGAGAAACTCATACAGGTACTTCAAATGTGAACAAAACCTTTTTACATTTTGTACTAGTCTACGGTAGTACAAAACTGAGCAACTTAACCACTTTGTTGTAATGTAGGAGACAACTCCATTGTGCCCCATGTGGACCTTCTGAGGCTGGGAGGTGGTTTTTTTTTTTATCTTAGTTTGCGTAAAGTATTAACTGGAACTGAGAAAAAAAAAAAGTCATACCATATGCTTAGACCCAGGAAATTTGGCCAGGAGAACAGGTAGTCACCACCGACAAACATTCCAATGTAGGCTACTGCAACATTCTGAGGAGAAATTTAACATGTATGTTCATTCAACCTTTGGAAAAGGCCTTGATGGGACTAAGATAGGCCACTCTGTTTTGTCGTACCTTTATTGCTCCCACTACTGTTGTAGTAAGCGCTGAGTTATAGTGGCTGCAGAGGACTATGGAATACATCAGAACAAAGCTGGGAGAACACAGCAGGTATTAATACACATATTATTTAACATAGAGTAGAGTACATGCATTACTGTTGATGATAATTGTAACAGATTTTTTCAAAACAAGTGTAATCAAATATATGGGATGTCTGCATGCACATTTTACAGAAAAAGTATAAAATCACCACTGTAATCAGGTATATTTATGTATATAACCACATAGACGTACAGAATAAATTAAATCATGAGTGTACCCCATTATGCAGGTCAGAAGGAAACAAATCGTGAAAATGGGGTTCACCCAATATTCAAAGGCCATTGCCTGTGGAACCAAATAATAATAATGAAATGTTTTTAATAAAGCACTTTTCAAGTGAATGACCAAATTGTAAAAACAATAACTTAATAAAAGTTAAAAAGTTAAACTTAATCTACTTAATAGTTAAGTAGATAAAACTAGGAAACAGGAAAAATCATGGTTGGTACTCGTACTGAACAGTTTATTGATGGGTCTTTTGGGCATACACTGATGGAGCTTGCTGTATGTAGATTTTTACCTCGTTCAAGTCCCCTGTTAGAACACTTGCCAAGAGTGTAGGGATGACGATGATTACCGCATTGTAATACAACACACCGTATTTCCCAAGACCCTTTGAAGTGGGAAATTAACACATAAAATTAAGAAAGTCAGAGTGAATAGCTAGCATGGCTGATTCAAAGCCCATTACTCATTAAATAAATTCCCTCTCCATGTCCCCACATGAAAACACTTCTGATCGTTTTTTACTAACTACAGTTGTTAGTCTGCTCTGCTCTCTTTACCAAATGGACACACTGTGGTTTGGATTAATCGCTGCCTGCGACACTTTAACACGGCATTTTGTTTTGAGACACTCGACTCATACTTACTCTCTTGCTGTTCATACTATATTGCGTACTATGCTGCTTGGTTGCAAGGCAAGTGTGTATGTTTAGCCTTAGTCAAAATTGAGTCAAAATCTATCTCTCCCTTGTGCTCTCTAACTGCTATCCACTACTATTATGCATTATTTCCTTCAATCAAATTCCACCCCTCGACCCTCCGATCTACCTGCTGCCCCGCGGCCTAGCGGCCCATCTACGAGCACAGATTCATCATCCCCGAAACCCCCGCCCCAAGCAGAGCAGGGTAGTTTCGGACCTGAATAGAAGGGCTGAACAGAAGCTTACATCGCTGCCCAGCTTCTTCTTGGTGTACACATTGTTGGCAGCAGTGAAGAAGTCATTGAGGAGGATGAAGGTGTAGGCCTCTATATCGAAGGCCAGGTCAGAGCTACATGGAAAACATAGAAGGTTTACGTTTGATGGAGTTGAAATAACAACACTTTTGAGTTAATATCGGGCAGCAGGGGAAGTCGAGTGGCAATAGGGTGAAAAACTCCAAGCCAAAAGGTTATAGGTTCCATTCGCAAAGTGTGTTTGGAGACTTGGCCAAATTATATGGCCAGAGCAGGTGATGACTTATGACATGTCTGAGCTAATTGGGTTAGTTTATTGAGGTTATTGATCCATTCCAGTTGAGCATCCCTACTATCATAACACACACCTGGCAGCAATCAAGGCACCAACCACTATAGTCACCACACTGTAGACCAGGTTCTGGGAAAAGGTTTTTCTGAAAGACAAAAATCACCAGACTTTTACTGGAAATAAAAGCTGATGCAGACCATTACCCCCTCAAAGTCCCACTACTTCCCAGAACATTTCTCTTCATTGTTCAAGTAGCCGTTTCAATCCAAAATGCAATCCATGCAATCCAAAATCCATTTATACTTTCTTTGTCTTCGATTAAAACAGGATGAAATCAATTAAACATTTATTGAGGAATACACACCTTAATACAAATACTTCCATTATCATCGTTATTAAGATAGTGAATTTTCGTAACACTGTAAACATGGGTAAGCTGTAAAAAGAAACAGAAGATTTTTAAACATGGGATAAAAATAGCATTGCAAACAAAACACAAAGCAAGCTAAATGTTTTTACAGAAGACAAGGTTGTCAAACCTTAGTTTTTTTGTGCTTGCGAGTCCTGTTATGTGGTTTCCAAGATACAGTAAAGGAAGAGGGAAAATCTGTCACCAAAATGAATCAAATGTTAGACAACTTTTAGTTTGAAATATGGCCTATTATACTTCTAATAAATAAAGATATCTTACTTTAATAAAAACACTTCGGTCAAAGTCTTGAAAATGAACAGTTTGGTTCATTTTTGCAGCATAGAGGATTACAATAGTGGTGATCATCTAGGAGGATTACATGACAGTTATTACAATGAGCATTATTCAGCCAATGGATAGGACTATAAAAGCCTACCAAATAGACCTATAGGCTACATACCTGACCAATTGCAAGACAGATGTATGAAGGAAATCTAGAAAGTGCGTGCAATTAAATAAACATTTTATGTCACATAACGTTCTATCTCAACAAATGCCACAATAAATTGCATTAACGCGCCACCTACCTGAAGTTCGTGAGAACAATTTTGTTTACTACTGTGATCAAAAACGAACTACCAGCGTAAAACGCGGCAGATGACATTTTAAGGAGTGCAGAATGCTCCGTTTCGAAAGCGGCCATATTCGAAGTTATGCCACATACAAAGACCTGACCGCTTTGTTCATCTATGTGGTCGTAGTATCTCCCTTGACTTCCTGATAGTGGAATGCTGGACTTTCCAGTACTTCCAGTTCGTCAAGTTCCTCTGTTGGGGGCGGTGCTTAGATGCATAATATGTTTGTAGTGTATGTTGGAATGTAGTGTGTGTGTGTGTGTGTGTGTGTGTGTGTGTGTGTGAGGGGCAGATATTTGCGCATGAACCGCTGAAACATATCCACTAGAGAGTGCTATTGCATTTCATTTAATGTAATTAAATGAGATCTATTTATGTAGGCCTATCTATATTTCTCTCTATAAATATATATTTGTCTATTTAAAATTAAAATTCAACAAAAAAAAGAACAAAGAAAAAATGAGGACAGAAGAAAAGTATGAATAATGTCACAATAATATTGATATATATGTATACATAGATCTCCCCATTTTTGTTTTTTTAGTGCTTTCTAATTTTCCCTAATTTTCCTAAGTGGTTTGAGTCTATTGTTGATAGCGTGTTTCTGGTTCTTAACATGTTGGTTCCTTTACTTCCTTATTGTGTTTCTGTATTGTTTGCCGGTTTCATAATAATTATGAGGTTAGGTATTTTACAGGACTTTCCAGTACTTACAGTATTTCCAGTACTTACAGTATTTCCAATACTTCCAGTACTTGTTTGGACGGTGCTTATATACAAAACATGTTGGTAGTGTATGATGGAATGTAGTGTGTGTGAGAGTGTGTGCGTGTGTGTGTGTGTGTGTGCTACACACAGATGGGCAGGAAGGGATGGGAGTTGGC
>JAOPJL010000141.1:11501951-11512202 GCA_027123545.1 Trisopterus esmarkii | reverse complement strand
ACACACACACACACACACACACACACACACACACACACACACACACACACACACACACACACACACACACACAGAACCACACTCACAAATACTTATAATCTATAACAACGTTAAGGATCTTGCTCTAGTATGACTTACATTCTATATAACTTCTCAGCTTTGGGGTTACTAACCAAACGATCCTATTTTCTTGGCTGTGAAAGCACAATGTGAATGACACTATTAAAATATAACTTGATTCAGATCATGTGTGCTTTCATTATATGTACACCGTGTTGCCCATTTGTTGAAGATGGTAGGAACCATTTTGAGTCGCAAGAGAAGGGAGTAGAAAGCTCTCTGGCGACCCCTAGTGTTCATCTTTAGAGAAGGCATGTCTCCCCCATCCCTGAATGTAGTAAACCGATCAGAGATGGGGAGGATTATCTACCAAACATATTCAGTTAATTCCCTTTTTATATAAAATATAAACTTTGTAGTTCTTAATAATGCATTGAGATGTGTAGTTCTCGTTGAACTCCATGCATAATATCAATTCAAATTAATTAATAAATCAGTCTTTTACCTGCTTGTTTTGCTTTTTACAGAAATTTAAATTGTTAAGTGTCAATATGCTGGGTTTTAAATGTACTTATCTAGTCATTGGCAACCTAATAGTGTAACTTATAAAACAGCCAGATTTGTTGAATTCAATAAGATAGTCTAACTACTAAAATGACATCGCCCAAATTTATGTCGTCGTTGATAGGCCATTGGGTTCGAGAAAATGCCTCAAAGCATAGAATAAGGCGCTTTGTGGCCGACGACGCAAGTATCCATCACACATTCTAATAACTAATTATTAATTTATATGTAACCACTTGCGCACACACTTCATGAATAAATACCACATTATATCAATCATTTCTGAATATCCCTGATTTCTTGTGTGTGGTTGTTTTCTTTTGACCCCGGGGTTTAGCGCTGTAATCAAATAATTTAGTTGTGTGCCTTCCCACCACTTTGGACCAAAAGATGGCTGGTAACGCAGAATCAGTCAGCAACCAACTGACAAAAAGGCTCTTCACGATGAAACCTTGGATGATGAAAGGTAACGATCATTCCTACCTTCTGGTCACTGTCAACGGAGCGTTCTAACGAAGGCCTTTGTTGCTGTTTGGCGTGTGTAACTTTGAAATGTGTTGTTGTATATTTACATGAACACTGTTGTTTTTACTGTAGACTGAGACGAGAGAAGATGTTCTATTGTTTTCCATGGTGTTGTTGTGAAGGTAGGCCTTATATCTGGGTGTATTCATTACTGTTTGTTGTTGGTGTGTGGTCTTCATATCTCAGTGGACTCTATCCTCTCCAGGCGCGTGGGTCCCACCCAGGGCGGGGCCAGCTGGTGGAGCGAAGGCGGGCCCTTCTGGTCCTCACACGGTGGCGAGAGGGTCAATGCGATGGGGGACTGGAGGGAGGCTGTGGCCTGGGAGGAAAGCGGGGAAAGTGCTGCTGGTGGTGCTGGTGGTGGTGGCGGCGGGAGTGGAGGAGGAGAGCCGGAGGACGAGGAGGAGGGTGTGGCCGAGGTGGTGGTGATGGTGGTGGTGGTGGTGGTGGCCACTTTGGTTCCCATCTGCCCCATGCGTTTTTCCAAGGCCTGGTTCTTCTGCAGCGTCTCCACGTAGCTGAGCTGCAGCTGCGCCTGGTACTTCAGGACCCGCTCCTTCTCATCCTGCCAGGTGTGTCTCTCCTGGTCAAAGTTCAGGGCTTGACGCTCGCGTTGCTGGCGCTCCAGCCTGAGTGTGGCCTGCAGCTGCTCCAGCTGCCTGCGCAGGTCCCCAGCCTCGTCCCCCGCCTGGCGGAGCTGCAGCTCTTGGCACAATTGGCTGTCCTGTCGTAGTTGCAGCTCTTGTCGCAGTTGTCCTTCCTGTCTGTGCTGGGCCTCCTGACGCAGCTGGGCCTCCTGGCGGAGCTGGACTTCTTGGCGCATTTGAGCGTCCTGACGCATTTGGGCCTCCTGACGGAGCTGGACTTCGTGACGGACTTGGGCCTCCTGGCGGAGTTGGGCCTCTTGGCGCATGTGCAGGTCCTGGCTGATGTGGGCGTCTTGGCGATGCTGAGCCTCTCGCCACTGGGCCTCTTCGCGCTGCTGCCTCTCCTGCCTCTGAGCCTCCTGCCGCTGGGCTTTGGCCTCGTCGCTCTGCAGGCTGAGCAGGTTGTCTGACGTTGAGCTGAGAGCGCCAGAGGAGGGGTCGGAGGAGCTCCTCGGGCAGTGCATCATCCCCCATGGGGGCAGGAGCCCCGCCGCGGCCAAGTTGGGACCCATGGAGATCTCATGTCCCCTGCCGACCTCACTCAGAGCACGCTTCAAACTGAGCACCTCTGCCTCGAAGACACCCAGTTTTTCCCGGAGCATAGACACCTACAGGAAAGGATCAAATGTCAGCCTTGTCAAATGGCTGTTCTGTAGCGGTCTCAGGGTGGTTTGTGTACATGTCTGCCCGTGCTTTTTAATGCCCATTGCGCACGTTTACATTCAGTGGGCAAACCCTACGTTACGCAACACACATCATCTTACCTCGGAGAGAGTCCTTCGCAGCTCTCCCTCGCACTTCTCCAGATCACGACTCTTGGAGCTGTACGAGTCCTTCAGACCGAGCATGGCGTCCTCCCGTTCCCTCAGCTGGGCGTTGAGCTCCTTCAGCTGGCCCCTGAGGGCCACCATCTCCCCGGCTCTCTGGGTCACCTCTGCCTGGCTCTCCCTCAGCTGCTGCTTGAGCAGCGAGATCTCACCGGCCTTCTGACACACCTGCCGCCGCACGGAGGAAGGAGCAGACGGAGCAGAAGGGATGGTTATGAGTCTATTCACTATTACAGATACGTGCTGTGACTCAAAATGTGCATTGGTGCAACTGCAGATGTAGATAGCACCGTTATGTTGTACATAAAGATAACACAGGTAGGTCCAGGATACCTTTGATCTACATGGGCTGGATAGTCTAGTCTAGCGGTTAAGTGGTTTGACTCCCATTCAGAAGGTTCTGGGTTCCAACCCCATTGATCCGACGTCTACCTGTAGGGGGTGCGCAACCCCTTCCAGCTCCTCAGTGAATTGCATCGAAAATATTGACAGTTTCTCATGATATGTCTGCTAAATGGGTTCACGGAAAGATAAATCTGATCACAATTTGAAGTTCAGACACATTAGCACTTCGCTATTTCCTTCCTGTTGAAGTTCGATGACTTCATGTGCTCAAAAGCAGCTTCTCAAAAAAAAAAGATGCGAACATCTCACCTCCCATTTGGTCTCCTCCAGACGGGGAAGTATGTCCGCCTGCTCCTTCCTGTAGTCCAGACACTTCCTCTCCAGCTCCTCCCTCTGGGCCAGAAGGGCAGCCATCTCCTCTTGGAGCCGCCTCTTGTCCTGGGACAGCCGAGTGATCTGAGCCTGCAGGGCGGTCTGGGAGCGTTGGGCTCGACGGGTCACCTGCAGAATAAATAAAGAGTATTGTAGTCGGTTGGCAGTATTGTATGCAGTATAGTATGCAGTATTGTCTTTCGATCTGTCTGGGGGGATCTGTCATGCCCATGTGTTTCGTACTAAACTATCAGGTGCCATAGGTAGCAGTAGTGGAGGACTTGGAGATTAACTCCAACGAGGTAAATGCCAAGGCCAAAGGCCAGGGGAGTATTCAAATAAAACCAAACGTCTTTTGATTGGGAAGGGAAATTCCTTGCACAGGACACACATTGCACAGGAAACCTGTGTATGTGTATGGAAATCATGTTAACTCTACAACTCAACTCACTATAGCTCAGTATAAAACAGTCATCCATACATACTGTTTCACAATGTTTCCAAGTGTTTTAGAAGATTATAAATTAAAGTAGATATACACACACAACTATATTATGCAATATAATTTCTTCTTGCTTAAGTGGACAAATATTATTTAATTTTTTAGTATTTCCCAAAAGATGTGTTTTTTAAATATGTAAATATTATATATAATACTCGACAGTATTATATGAATCGTTTTCTTTTTCTTTTTTGGAGTGGATTGCCGCTAAACTAAGTTTAGCGGTTTTATTATGTTTTAGTATGCAATGACATAAAATAAAATATTATCTAATCGAATCCATCATACATGTATGTGGGTCCTCCGCATGCATGCCTTTACATGACCAATGTCAGTGTATGTGTGAGTATGCATGTGTCTGTGTGTGTGCGTTTCTGTGTGCATGTATGTTTTTGTGTGTGTGTGTGCATGTGTGAGAGTGTGTGTGTGTGTGTGTATGTCTGTGTGTGTGTGTCTGTGTGTGTGTGCATGCGCCTGTGTGTGTGTGTGTGTGTGTGTGTGTGTGTGTGTGTGTGTGTGCATGTGCACCCTCACCTGCTGCAGACGTGAGGCATAGTTCTGCCTCAGCTCGTCCATTTGGCGCTCCCAGACACGCTGCTTCTCCTCAAACACCTGGATGATGGCCGCCTCGCTCTGGTCCAGGTTACGGCGGATGTGCTGCACCTGTGAGCAGACAACGCGATGCGTTTGGGGATGGAGGACAGCGTAGAGGCTAGGGTCCTCGACTTGACCCCCTAGCCGCTTTAAATCGAAAGATCTAAATTCACTGTAAGTCGCTTTGGATATAAGATTCTCTCAAAAAGGCTCACATTATTATCACCAATTATTCATTTGTTTATTTTGTAACAACTTGCGGACAAACTTCTTGAATAGATAGCGGAATTTCTGAATATCCCTTATTTTCTTATGTGGTCGTAGCAGAAGGGATTTATATAGGTATATTAAATATTATTGATACGCATTCTGACTTCAAATGTGCACTACTGAATTACAGAGGTGCTGCACCTCTAACCCTAACCCTAACCTATGGGGAAAAAGGACAGCGTAGTGGCCAGGGTGCTAGGCTCTGTTTGAGTCCCTTTATCCACAAGCTACCTGTAAGCATCCTTATGGAAGCCCTACAAGCTCTAAATAACCCTGTATTTGAATTTACTCCAAGTTCGCTTTAAATAAAAGATTCTCCTAAATAATCCTAAATAGTAATAAGAAGGTTTTGAAGATGGACACTGTTAACAGTAAGCCTGCAATGCCCCGGCTTAGCAAGAATGGGCAATGCTTAGCCAGATTTGTCTATATAGGACAGTATATAGGACATACTGTATCCATCTTTTTTACATGAACAGCATTCAGCAACATCATTATACATTTGCGTAGTCTGGAATAATGTTCTAATTATTTTCATACTGTTACACGTCCTAATAATATTATATATTACAAGCCATCCTCATTTGCAAAGTTAATGTGCTCCTTATATTTATTTATCATCAGGGGACCACAGTGGCACATTGTAGTCACACTTACACACTTAGTCACATCTACACCTGTGACTACCTGGTGTGGTTTGCATCTCAGACCAGGGTATTCCAGCCGGTTATCTCACCTCTTGCTCTTTCTCCCACAGCCTGTCTTCCAGATCTTGGATGATGTCATCGGAGGAAGGGGAGGGGCGTAGCGGCGCCGGGGCGTCACTCAGGTGGCTCAGCCTCTGATAGGACGAGGAGCTCTTTCCCGAGGAGGAGCGACCGCTGTCGGAGGCGCTGAGGCCGTTCTGAGAAAGGAACGGAGAACAGGTGTCGGGGGCGTTGCCTTCACCCAGGGTTTGATCCACACACAGACATGCACTATATGGCCTGTACATCAGAATGCATCATGGGAGTTTTTGTTGGCAATATGCCGCCAATATTGAGAGGACGAGTATTGTACCCTTAATTAACGTAAGTATACTGTCACCTAGGCTATTGAAACTTTGTTTTGCCACGTCTCGCATGAGAAACGCCGTGGCAGTTTCAGACACAAGGATGTCTCCCCGTAATGACGAATCATTTCACGATTAATTACTACACAACGAAAACCATACAAAACAAAAACATGAATATCAACATAACAACTCACATTTTGATGGTGGCAATGGCGATGTAACGTCACACTGTTCTAGCCCTAAAGGCCTTCTTTCCCTAGCGGCCGTATTTGTTCCATCTCGTTACTACACACTTGCCGGAGGGGTGAACTGAATGCAGCATTCAGTTCCCAACACCCAGCTAGCATTTAGAACCAAGATGGCGGCTAGGTGAATTAGGCCTATGTTGTACTAGCCCCATCCGTACAAAACACTCATACCAACACTGCCCCATATTTATTTTGAAGCAAGGCTATCTCAATGAATTCAACTAAACATGACAATATCAATTTAATAATAATTGTAGCAAGACTTAACATTTCCATCAAAATATTTTACAGTTAATTCAAATTTATATGATGATTCGTCCTGGGTTATATGCATAGTACTACTTGTTATATATGTGTATTGCAATACCAAGTGTACGTGTGTCATACTACTTGCTGTATTGCACAGTAATAATGATAATGAAAATGATAATGATAAACTAAACCTTATTAATCCAGATGGGGAAATATATTGCACATAACCCATTCTCTATAAGCAGTGACAGCCTGCCTCACAGGGTGGCCCCTGGGTACCAGCTCCAGGTGTAGGGCCCTCGCCTTGGTTATGGACAGGGCAGGAGGGTTAACTCAAAGGTATTGTAATGTGGGGGGAATCTGAACCCTTCGGAGGGAACCCACGTGAACACGGGGAGAACATACAAACGCTAGCAGCAGTGCTCACCACCTACTACATTGTGTAGGTGTGCAGTTCTACCTTGTACATGTGTGTAGTACTACCTTCTTCCAATGATAGCCCTACATTGTATTTAATATAGGTCTACCCTGTGACTATGTGTGAGGTACAACTTTGCTGCAGGCATGCAGTACTACATCAGGTCCATGTGTGTGTGTGTGTATACGGGTGCGTGGTCCTACCTGGTAGCCGGGCTTCTCCAGCTTCTCCAGCCCAGCGGCCGCCCCTGCCGTGCCCAGCCTGTTGATGTGGCTGGTGGACGCACTGAGGGGCCCCAGCACAGCCGGGGGTCCATACCCCGACCCGGAGCCCGTGTAGGTGGGCAGGCTGGTCAGGGAGTTCCGCCCCGAGTCGGACATCCCTCCCTGGGCCATCTCGTTGCTCATGGGCCCTCCCTCGCTCCTCCCCACCCGGATGGGGCTGTCCTGGTCCAAGAGCAGCGCTTCAGGGACCTCCCCCCCTGCCTCCCCGCCACCGTCCCTGCCTCGCCTGCCGCTCCTGCCCTCGCCCATCCCCTCGCTCCTCCCGTCTGCCTTGCCCTCGCCGCCCGCTCCCCCCGACTGGACCACCAGGTTCTGCATGGAGTGGAAGCTCTTGGGGACCACCGGCTTGAAGGCGGAAGGACGGACCAGCCCCGAGTTATTCTGGAGGGAGGGAGGGGAGGGGAGACAAAGCAAGAGGGGGGACGGGGGACAGGGAGAGAGGGATGGAAAAAGAGAGGGCGAGAGAGGGGGGACAGAAAGAGAGTGAAAGAGAGTGAGCAAGGGAGAGAGGAGAAGAAAGCAGTTAAGGTGGAGAGAGAGAAACAAGAGGCACAAAAAAGAGAGCGAGTGAGAGGTAGTGGGGGAAAATTCGGGACTGAAATGTATCTGATTATTGGTCAACTTCAACTATATTACTCGGTAGTTAAATGTAGCACTGTGATGGATCGAGATTAATAATGTTATCCTATGCAAACATAGCCCTGACCAAAAGTTTTGGAGTCAACAAGTTGCACTTATTTTTAAATAAATAAAGCAATAGATTTGACAGTTCCTCCAGCTCAGTGAGCCAGTAATTACCTGCTCCAGTTTCCCGGAAACAGGAAGTATCTTGGGAGGGTTGTGGTTCGGAGGGTTCTGACTGGCCGGATTGGTGTCGCCGTCCACTCTGGCGGCCGCCATTTCTCTATGTTGGTGTTGATTCATACCTCCGCTCTTCTTCTCGTTTGCGCCTAAGCTCACAAAGTTCCCGCACGAGTCTATACCTCCGCCACTGTGCATTTCTCTCTCTCTCTCCCTTTCCCTCTCTCTTTCCATCCTCTCGTTCTCCAGTCTCTCCCTCTCTCTCTCCCTCTCTCTCTCCCTCTCCCTCTCCCGTTCCCTCTCGATCTTCTCCCGTTCGATCCTCTCCCGCTCCCGCTCCCTGGCTCTCTCCCTCTCCCTCTCCCGCTCTCTCTCCAGCCTCTCCCTCTCCACCCGTTCCCTCTCCCGCTCGCGGTTCCTCTCCCTCTCCCGCTCCCTCTCCAGCCGCTCCCGGTCCCAGTCTCGGTCGCGGTCGCGGTCCCGGCCCCGCTCCCGCTGCCTCTCCCTCTCCCACTCCCTCTCCCGCCGGCCCGCTATGTTCCCACAGTCCATCTGGGCGTTGTTGTTGGACGGAACGGCCACGGTGCACTCGGTGGTGTTGGTGGAGGAGGCGGTCTCCGTGGGCCGGTCGGTCCCGGTACAAGTCCCAGTGCCAATGCTAACGCTGCCCCGCTCGTCGCTCGAGGCGGTCCCATCGGAGACAGTGGCCGGGGGGCGCGGCAGCCGCTCGGCACTGCAGCTCCGGTCGGGACAGCGGCGAGAGAGCGGGGGGGCCCGGGGCAGCGTGGTCCGTGTGCCCACTGACTTCATGGCAAACTCCTGCTCTCCGGCCACCCCACTCCCAACACTGCCCATAGCAGGGGAGGGGGTCAAAGGTCAGGGATGAAAGGTTAGGAGTCAGGGTTTGAAGGGTAGGGTCACACACACATCACACTTGGAAGTAGTGTGGGTCATCACAACCTAATGCAGGTAGTGGGGGCACACACACTAGAGAGACACAGAAAAAACAGTGGGTTATACGACAGTGGAAGTAGTTACACAGCAGGTCTGGCGCGTCCTCCCAGAATAGGCTGGGCCAATGAGTCTGAGGTGATTAACAACATAAAAGCGCTTTGAACACAAAATTAGGCATTCGTTTTTAATAAAATTTGCGCTGGCCCAGGTGATTAAAACCATATACGGATATAGCTCTTTCTCACTATCAAAATGTGTCTAACCCATTTTAAAATTAGTCTATGCATGTGTTTCTGTATTTGTGGCATGTGGCATGTGTGCATGTGTTTGAGTGTGTGTTGGTGGATCTATTTTGTATTGCATTTGAACCCACACAGCAGGAGTTGAATGTGATGTGTGGTGATTCTATAAGAGATAGCATGTACCCTATAGCCTACTATTACCGCCTCACTAAATAATGTAATTAATGAAACAACGGGACCCACATCATCATCATCTTCATCATCATCATCACAAGTGTACGTTTATATATAACCTCCGTGTGTTTGTGTGTGTACGTTTGTGTATTTGCTCTCTAATGGCATAATAGCATAAATGACGTTCCGGCGGCAGAGAGAAAGAGAGAGAGGGGGTGAGAGAAGCGCAGCCAGGCCACTGGGTTTAGCCTCCTCTACCCATCTACTAGAGGTTTACTTCCACTTGGGTGAATAGTAGTAGTAGTAAAAATACACTGCCTATCTTTCTGCCGCTCTGCTTCAGCCCCCTCCCCTCACGACTCTCTCTCTCTCTCTCTCTCTCTCTCTCTCTCTCTCTCTCTCTCTCTCTCTCTCTCTCCATCTCCATCTCTCTCTCCCCATCTCTCTTTCTCTCTGCATCCCTGGGCGGCAAGGGCGGCTTTAGCACAATCCGCATCATGCACCCAACCAAGGACTGCGACTTAAAACAGTCATTTAAGATATCGACTTGAACGATCATGTGTTTCGTGCATAAAACGCTCAAATCCACTTTGTCATTGACGGCTGTATCATGCAGTCGCTTTGATTTACCGACTGTATCATCATCAGTCTATCATCAAAGGCTACTCACTATTTGCAGCTCCGCGGTTTTCGAGATGGCAGCCCCAGCGAACGGTATTGTCAAGTGCGGCGCGGAAAGCCTTTGTCGCGTTGCTTGAGAATGATCTCAAATTGTCATAATCTGTCGACAATATTTTAGATTCTGTCCCCACTGTCTGTCAGCGTCGGATGCTGATGATGGAGTCGGTCGGTTGATGCGCGCATCAGCTGAGACACACACCCACCTCTGGCACCGCCCCTCTGGCTGCAGGATACGCCCACTTTTGGCGCTCATCCAGTTATGCCTACGGAGGCCGAGGTGTTCTTAAAACCAGTAGGCCTATAGGAGAGACTGATGGATGAATGGATGGATGGATGGACGGATGATTGTTTGGATGGGCCGACTAATGTGTTAATACATTTGGTAAGTTGAAGGACCACACCAATCCAAGTCAATTCTAGGGTCCATACCATCATAT
>JAOPJL010000141.1:11485999-11498705 GCA_027123545.1 Trisopterus esmarkii | reverse complement strand
GAGAGAGAGAGAGAGAGAGAGAGAGAGAGAGAGAGAGAGAGAGAGACCTTGCTTGTTTTAAGAACCATGCCATAATCACAACATGGGTAGCCTACCCATATTAAAGAAAAGTAGGGAGTATGTTTCATTAAGAGAAATCATTTTTGGATTTATATCCTAACTGATATTCGATTTTTTTGTGTGTTTTATTTCAAGATATTGAAAATCGAAATTGTGTGAAATGCATTGTTATAATATGTAAACAAAAACAATAAGTGTGACTTAACTCAAGTCTGTCTCACTGTGAACGTACATCATTTCATGTTACACTGGTTGTTGGCATTATTATGTACCACACACTTTATAGCCTACATTTTAAATTGAATTTACAATCGAAATGTAGTTATTTCCAGCTGGCCTTTCATTATATAATAAATTAGCAATCAGTTCTGACATGTGTTAGTAAATAACAGGCCTCTACAAAGAGAGAGAGAGCGAGAGAGAGAGAGAGAGAGAGAGAGAGAGAGAGATCCTGACTGTAAGTGAGAGAGGGAGACAGAAAAGGAAAGAGAGAGCTACTATGATAAGGAAAGTGCTAGAATAGTGGAGATTAGGAGGAGCTGCCGCTGCCAAACGTCAAGCAGCTGTCCAGCGACACCATTGCTGACTGCTGACGGACAGGCCCAGCTGAGGGACAGAAATAGATCCCCAATATCTGGCACTGTCCAACTCTAATGGGGAAGACAAAATGCCACATTTTCTACTTTTATTTGAAAAAAGTGATAACATTGCACATATGGTCTTATCCTAGACACACGTTAGGTGGTTTACAATGCACTTATTCGGCTGTCGTCTATTTCTGAAAGCCTCGGCGTGGCATTAGAATCAGCCAAATGCTGCTCCCCCCTTACCTATTCCCTCATGGTATAGTTCAAGAAGTGGACCCCTATTTTAGTAACTCAGGGCTGGAATGTCCAGCTGTTGTTCGTTGCACACACACACGCCGGAGAGACCTCCGAGGTCCCAGACTACTCCCTCAACTGCCAAATTTAGCCTTCCACCCGTCGCCTCTGGCTCTCTTTTCCCCTGTCGGCCGGACGGACCACAGACCGCCGCGCACCTCTCTGTCTTTGTGAGGACCACCGCCACCACCACAGACATCATGGAGGCCATCACCATATTCGACTCACCAGGAAAGGGCCGGGGACTCAAGGCCACCAAGGAGATGTGGGCCGGCGATGTGGTGTTCTCCGAGGCCAGCCTCGCTGCCGTTGTATTCGACAGGTAGGCCCCTATGCATGGCGGCCCAGGGTGTGTGTGTGTGTGTGTGTGTGTGTGTGAGTGTGTGTCGGGGGGGTGTGTGTTAATTTGCAGCTATAGTGGTGACATTAGTAAAGTGGAAGCATCTGGAATGTCCCTTGAATCTGCGTTTAACCAGGAGTGGTACCCAGTACTACGATGAAAGCAAGTCTTTAAGAAATGTTGGGGAGTTGGACCTTTTCAACTTTTCTTAGATTTACTTTAATTCACTTAATTTCTCCTGATACGTTAAAATCCCAAGACATTCAATGTTGTTGATCTTTCCAGGCACAATCTGGGGAAGTTATTAAGACATGTCTGTTCATAGGCAATGGCCATTATTAGCGGTGTTAATGTGTGAACAATCATTTAGCCAATTAGCGTGCCTTCCCCAAAACAAATTGTGTAAACATCATGATGCCCAGACTGTAGTAGCGCTGTCATAACAACAAGGCTAAGCAGCATTGTGCTTGTCTCTATCTCACTCTACAGTATGGCAGAACGTATATGCCACAGCTGTTTCCGTAGCCAGCCCAAGCTTCAGCGGTGTGGTCAGTGCAGATTTGCCCACTACTGCGACCGCACATGCCAGCGCGCTGGCTGGGCAGAACACAAGGACGAATGCGGTGCCATCAAGACCTACGGCAAAGCCCCCAATGAAAGCATTCGGTGAGTAGGAGGAAAAGGTCCAAGGATCAATGGAACGCACCCATCACTTCCCCTGAGAACGTCATCGTCCTGTCAGCTGCATTGCAACCCCCAACTGATGTTGCTATTTGGACTTTATCCAGACAAAATAAAAAGAAACCTTTTTTTATCGAGAATTATATTCCAATTAGAGCCTAGTTTAACAATGGTAGTCTAATTCAAAGAAACCGACTTTAACTGATCAGCCATAATCAGACTCATCTTGAAGAGGAAATCGCTCCTCGGTATCTAGAATGAAAACAAGAACGCAAGACGGGCTGAGGATGAGATGAATCGGTCAAACATGTTTGGTTGTGCATGGGGACCACAGGTTGACCGCGCGTATCGTGTGGCGCCTGGACAAGGAGGGCAGCATGGTGACCGACACGCAGATGACCACCGTGGAGGAGCTGGAGGACCACATCTTCGGCCTGCCGGACGACGATCTCCAGGAGATCAAAGTGGACATCCACAACTTCCTGGACTACTGGCCGCGCAAGAGCAAGCAGCACACGGTCGACGACCTCTGCCATATCTTCGGGGTGGTGCGTTCTCTGTGGATACCTGCTCTCACAGTCTGCACTGCACTGCACCCATCGATGTTATTATCCTTATAAAGGTCCCATATTATACCACCAGGTGTCAGTGTGATTAGCCGTTACAAGCCGTTTTGAAAATCTGCCTCTTCTGACATCACAAGTGTGCGTGTCCACCTAGATGTATGATGGATTGGTGAGCAACGTTTGCTACAGTCCACTAGGTAGGCTGGTAGACTGATCTATCCAGCACACATCTAGGTGGACATGCCCACTAGTGATGTCACTAGAGGCAGATTTTCAAAAAGGCTTGTAATGGCTAATCAAACCCTTGATATTAGATCGTAGAGGCAGAATTGCAATCAATAATTGCTATTTTGGTATTCCGTTTAACAAATGTTACTGTACGTTAAGACCAAAAGCTGCAAAAGATGCAAAATCGCAGAATATCTTGCTGTATCTTGCTCCTCAATATATTCTGATTGGTTGTCGGGTCATTCACAGCTAAATCACTGATAGCTATTTGCATAAAGTTGAGTTATTTTCAACTCTCATTTACAGCTTTACAGCTTTACAGCTATCGCTGAAATCCCTCCTATTGATTTATCGCTGTGTCTAATAGAAAGTTAATGGGCAATTATTGTTCGCTTTACAGCTTTTGGCCTTAACGTCAGACATTGGCATTTATTCAGTTGCTGACAAATGATTAATAATATTATTTATAATACAACTCAATAGGAAACAATGCAAACGTATTGAAACAATGAGTACATCTTCTTTCAATCCATTTATTCCTCATCAACAGAAATTAATTAATTAATTTGCACACCTTTTCCCACACAAACATCCCATCGAATGGTGCTATTATATAATATAATAACATAGCGTTGTCCTTTTCCCCCCAGGTCAACTGCAACGGCTTCACAGTGAGCGACCAGAAGGGGCTGCAGGCGGTCGGGGTGGGCCTGTTCCCCAACCTGTGTCTGGTGAACCACGACTGCTGGCCCAACTGCACCGTGATTCTCAACCACGGCAAGTACGTACCGCATCCCAGTGGGGGACTCCGTCAAAGGTCATCTGTCATGGGGAATCTTTGATGCTGTGAATGATTAGCCTATTCCAAATCTTTAATCTATCATACAAACTTATGTTTTTGGTGTGATAGCTTTATATGTGTGAGAGTGAGAGTGAGAGAGAGAGAGTATAGAGTCTGATTGGGTAACATGGGTAAAATGCTTCCTGTTTGTCTTTCAGTCAATCAGCTGTGAATACTATGTTTCACACTCAACCGAGGTGCGTCACCTCAACCCTTTTTAAGTATCATCTATTCAAGCACTGTGTAATAAAACCCCATGGAATATATATTTTTATATAGATATATATATATGTCACAGCTGTTTCCGCATATATACATATACATATATATATCACATATATATGTAATAGGTATATATGTTAATTGAAAAATAAAAACCTCACTCTCACGGTTCATTCACAACTATCGACGAATAACCGCATCTATACTCATTCCAATCCATCCATCATCCATCATACTTATTTTAGTCCCAGTTGAAAGCCCCTTTGGCATGCTGCTGAATGTTTATAACCTTCATCTAGCTAATGTAGCTCATTCTAAAGCTACTTTAGATAACAGATGTACCTGCCTGGAACAAAGTTCCATTAAACAACTCCCAAATAGAGCAAAATGTGTTTGATGTTAACACACGTTTTCACTTTTCAAAAAGTTTTTTGTCTCACAGTTCAACCAGACTGACAAAAACTTTGTGAGCAGTATATGTAATGCTAACTCTAACCTATCTGTGCAGTAGAATAGTCATATTTTGTAATTGCACAATTTATTTTGCATTAATATAGATGCGTTAAAGTCGCACTGTGTAAGATTGAGACCGTCCCGCTAAGGAGGCAGGCCATTGTGTATTGGGAATAGAGTATTTCGTGGTGAAAAAAGTGATAGCTGGATGGTGTGAGTGGAATGGGTTTTGGGATTGTAGATAGTATTTGTTATTAAAAATATATACAGTATATGCCACCTTTTTTTATTTGTAGAATACATGAGTTATAGCTGTGATTTTAGTGATAACATTATTGAAATCAGTATCGATTAGCATGGACTAGATATGTCCAGTTTCTAAGCCACAAGCTAGTCTAAATGTTACACACTGCGACGTTAATGTAGTTGATTTATTTATATAATTTCACTATAAAAGGAACATACATATCTAAATATGTAGTAGTAAAGTAAAAGTACAATTCTTTTCTGAACAGTAGGTTTCAATACTTTGTTGTAGCTGTAAACAGGCTAACTATCAAGTTATTCAGTAGGCCCATGCAATTCAGATTCTCATTCTTCTAAATCTTTCTTCTTTGTGCTGTTCCTCAAAGGATCGAGCTGCGTGCCTTGGGTAAGATCTCCGAGGGAGAGGAGCTGACGGTGTCTTACGTGGACTACTTGAATGTGTCAGAGGACAGACAGAGACTTCTGAAAGCACAGTACTTCTTCGACTGCACATGTGACCATTGCAAGAACCACACCAAAGATGACATGAAGATGGCGGGGAAGGAGGTGGACGGCGTCAAGGTGGCCAACAACTTCTACTTAAACTAAATTATTGTAATCTCCCTAAGGGAAATTAAAATGATTAGTACGCTTGTGCACACATGCACGTTGCTTATGCATACATATTCACGCACACATGCACGTTGCATGCAAACACACACACCCCATAATAGGCCTATTTTCTAGGTGTAAAGAAAGAGCAGGAGATTCCATCTAAGAACTTTATCAGACTGCAGTAATGAGGTAATGAATAAAGTTAACCGTTATGATTGAGGTAAACATTCGTTTTCACCCATGGTTTCACTAACCGTACATGCATATTTTAGCAGCGATGGCATCAGAGAAAACTTCCCTTTGCCATCAATAACAAGAGACAAACAAACTACGCTCTACATCCATGACTGCGATATGATCATTTGGCTACAGCTAGTGCCACATGATTGGTAGTGTTTTGTGTGTCACAATCAGACAGAGCTGTTAGCCAAAAGAGATAAGGGGATTTGGAGTCCATAAAGATTAGGAGAAAGGGTTGGGATTACAGCCTTGCATGCAATACCCTGTGGACGCTGGAGGAGGGATGACCTATAGTTTGTCAACTTTACCACAGTCCCAACTTTAGCACTTGACAGAAGGTAAAGATAATCAGGGCTATGTTATCATGTTCCCTAGACTTTGGCTCAACAAACTATCGGTGCCTTTGAATGTGTGCTTTCAGAAAATGCAGCAACTTGTGTTGGAATTCTACAGTACATGTGTTGCAACAGTGGACATGGTTTAACAAATCCACACACTCTGTTTTGTTAGGTACCTGAAGAGCAGGTGAAGGAAGTATCAGATTATTGCCGTGAGACTCTGGAGAAGATTAACAAGTCTCGTTTGAGTGGCGACTATCATGAGGTAATGGCAGCAGTTGTCAAAGATTCTAATGTATGACACAATTGTTCTCTCTGGAAAACTGTTTTCCAGACTGATTCTGCCTCCATTAATATGATCTGCATACTTAATCTCTTTCTTCCTGAACGGATCCTTTAACCCAGGTGGTCGTCATGTGCAGAGATTGCATTAAAAGAGCAGAGCCAGTGCTGGCCGACACACACATCTACCTTCTGAAGCTATGGAGCACACTGAGCGAGGTGCAGGCCTATCTGCAGTTTGTTGATGATGCAGCAGATCTCTCCCGCAAAGTGGTTGAGGGCTACAAGTAAGTATTAGGGACTTACTGTACTCAAGACCACTTCCCTGATCGTTTGTTCTAGTTTGTTCTAGTCCCATTCTAACCCTACCAGAACTACATTTAAATTGTTTTCCCACTATCCCAAGATGTGCAGCTAAACTGCGGTTCTCCACTTCTCCAATTCTAACTTTACAGCAAAATTTACCACCCAAACAACGCTGCCTTGGGTTTGGCTACCATGAGAGGTGGAGTCTCACACTGGCAGGCGGGGTTAATAGACGTTGGGCACGGGATGATCTGCAAGGCCTATGCAATTCTCATGGTCACCCACGGACCAACTCACCCCATCAGTCAGGACCTAGAGGTAAGCCCAGATGAGAAGTGGTAGCCATCTTGGATGGTATTCACTCAAGCATGAATGAAACTGTCACGGCAGAGAAACCGGAGGGTACATTTCTGGTTATGCATCATCATTCGTCCTGCGCTCCCTTCTTACGACTCTCAAGGCTTACAATGCCCTTCCAGAACCTTGACTGAGAGTTTAACGCTTCCACAGGCAATGCGCATGCAGACCGAGATGGAGTTCAGGATGTTCAAGCAGAATGAGTACGTCTACCACAGCATGAGAGAAGCAGCGCTGAAGAACCGACCCATGACCATGATGAACAAGCCTGTTTCTGTACAGGACGGAATCAAGAACCTCTTCCACAGGAGGAAGTGAACATTGCAGTCAATACAACCCCTTTTGTTTAACAAACGCTTGCTTTTGTAGCCCACACTATACCGAATTAGATAATAAAACTAGACCAAGTTCCGCTTGCTTATTTTTTTTATTAGGGATGACATTACATGCGTTTGCTAGTCCTCTTGTAAACGATGCCACCAAGAGTCATGGTCTGAAATAGAGAAGATAATAAATGTTAACAGTGTAACAGTGCACCATTTATAGGCCTGCGAGAAAATCAGGACCGTTGTTCCTACTCACATTAATAATAGTGTTGGCATCACTCAATTCTGTGACCGACTCGATTCCCTTGAGGGAGACCTTCAGCTTGTTTGCTTCACGCTTGACCACAGCCTGAAAGAAAGAAAGAAATAAGTTGCACAATACAAGTGAGTTATTGTAGCAATACACGATAAACAAGTCAAAAAAATTAATGCCAGCAAACTTAAAAGTTGGCCAATTGTGTACAAGCTAGACAGCAGATACTGTGGTAGGAAGCAGGCAGTTGCCCACCTTAATCTTCTCGCCGGTGACGGTCTCAAGGTCAGCTTCCTGTCCGATGATGAAGGTGTTGACGAGGACCTTAGAGCCGGTGGTGACTGTCACTTTGAAATTGTCACCATTTTCTTCAATTTCAGAAATGCTCTTGATATCCTTGCCTTTCTGGATGAGCTCATCAGGGAGACCTAGTCTCAAGAGAACACAACCAAATCAGGATAAACGCCACAAGAAAGCGTCCACTAAAGTAGGACTTCCAAATAACAAGCAATAGCTATATAGTATCAAGGACAGTTCCGAGAACATTAAGACTATTCTCTATGTGCATCAGACTAGTGTTCCAAATCCTTACTTGGATGCTCATTTAAGCCAGTAAACATGAAAATACCGTCACATTGATGCAAGCTAGGCAATGGGGAAGATGGGGGTCACTCTGTACAGCCTAATGACCATGAACAATCAACATGGTTCTCAACTTACCAATTGCCTTCATGAAAGCCTCAAAGTTCTCCTGGGACTCAAGTTGGTATTTTCCAGTGAAAGACATGTTGATGGAAGACAACGAAGGCAAAAAATAAAGTGGGTCACCCTCCCGTTTTATACTCTGCTCAGCCCATTGAAACAATGATTAACCACAGCTGTTCCCCTGGTAGGCTCAAAGTAGAGCTTCACGAGATAACAAGGATGAGTAAATGATGGTGGGGACAGTGGCTATATCATATTTACATTCAGTGTGACTATATGAGAGATGAGGGCAACCTATATTTAGGAAGAAATACTTCAGCGGAACAAAAGTGGCTCTATCTTAATGATGACCATGCCACTATGGACCAATACCAATGGTCAGCAAATCCAGTGCTAGTGTGCTTCCTTATGAGGTAAGAATGATACAAATATGAATATAAAAACACATGGACACATTTACTTTAATAGCATTTGCAGTTTTAATTACGTTTCACTTGGCCACGGATCACGTTGGCATACTTTAAGACACAGAAACACTTCTTCGCTTCACTTCTTGTGCCCTCCCTTTCTTCTCCTTTTCCTCTTCTTATCCTTCTGTCCTCCCCTGCTCCTCTGTTCTGCTTTGCCCTTTGCCCTTTTGTTTCTTGTTTTTTATAACACCCTCTGTCATTCTTTCCTTCTGTCTTTCCTGTTGCAAAAACTTTTGCCCTTGCCTTTCCTGCCCCTGTTATTATTTATTCTAATGTCGAAACTGTTGGTCTGCATCTATAAACCACTAGCTTTGTCTGTGACTTTCACAAAATTGTATATATACATTGTATTATATATAAGCATTTGGATAGGATCTTAATTTGTTGATGATTCCTAGCCAATTTCCCCTATTCCTACTTGGTAGGAACGGTCTCTAAAATTGTACATTACGATTATTGAGTATATGTGAACAATCTTACTTAAAGGTCTTTGGGAGATTCAATTCCAGCAGGTTCGGCAAAAGGCAGAAGAAACCTTTTTATAGTAACCCTTAAAACAAACAGGAGAGCCCATTCAGTAACATTACTGTCAACATTTGCAAATATTTCCAAATGCTTGTAAAGGTCAACATGATTTCACCCGGCCACTTCTCCAACATTGCCTCATCGTCACGGCCGGAAGCATTGACAACCATTGGGGCGTCACCACATGAAAATGCCATTATCTCTGTCACTGAAGGAATCAAGCATGAGCTGTTATACATCTCAGCTGCAGGAGATGTTATGTTCAAAGAAACATTTCTGCCAGAAAGGGCTGTCTACCAGAAAATAGTGCTTCCTGCCTAACCAAGTACCCTAAAACCTGTGTTGTACACCCTGTGTTGCCTAGCTCTAACCAAGTAGTTTTGTTGCCTAACCCTTACCAAGTTAGCCTTGGAACCAGACGAATCTGTGAGCTCATGTTTAACTGCTTCATCATATAAGTCTGAGCCCCCTTCCATTCACCCAGATTGAACGGAGCAGATCTGGCCTGGTGAGGGTCAATCACAACCATGTATCTACTATGGGGCAGGTATGATAACTGTACAGAGGAACTGATCTGTCACCTCTTGCATTGCTCTGATTAGTTGGAGGTCCATCCAGCTGCTTCCAGATGCATTTTGATCTGTGCCTGTTGATTGGCTCCATGAAACGATTAGTGAGGAGTTAAAAAATAACATGTATTTGCAAATTGGGCTTGAGATGTCAAGCTTTAACCAAATAGTTTTGTTCTGTTACCTAAATCTCCCCAATTATCTCTTTGTTTTAACTCAGATTAAATACAAATGACGTAACATCAACAAGTAATTAATACTTTATGCATTTCATTTAAATAATGCCCGTCTCAAGTAGAATGGCAGTCTGTTGATGATTCTGTCGAAGATAATCATTAGTAAGAGGGTCAAACAAAAGCCTTAAAACAATAACCGTTAAAGCTTCTGCCAGCAATGGGTGCAAGTATGCAGTGAATGTGGCTGGATTTTATTACATTTTTTTATCGTTATGGGTCTATGATCTGTTCTGAGGCTTATTGCAGATGACTCCAACCAGCGATATTGGAGGTTGGTCAAAGGTGACAGCTGTCAATGATTGTAATGACTGTTGCATCAGGGATATTGCAAGTGGAGTCAAAGGGGATCTTTCAAGGAGAATCCAATTCCTTTCAGGCTTCAAATAGGTTAAGAAACAGCAACTGGATATAGACAAGACAATACACTATAGAGCTTTAAAACTAATTTAATAAATAAATGTAAAATGACTATGAATAGAAATCATCCTAAATTGTTGTTCAATTAATTTTTAGGCCCATATATGTTGTATATTTTGCCTATGTATGTAACATCACGTAACATGATGTAACAGTTTGCAAGGTGGCTATGCCATCTTGTTTGCAAATATGTGTTCTCACTGCAGAGGATTTAAATCCCATGCCAATAAAGCAAAACAAAAACACTGCCATTCATACTCTTTCTTAGTTTATTCCAGCAAACATATTACCAGGACAATGCACGTCATTTTCAAGAATTTCTTTAATCGCTACTTCTATACATAGAAATATATAAACAAAGGCACTATGGACATACATAGACAGCGTTCCACTGAGCGGCATAGCCAGATAACAGGGCTAAGAGGTGACAGGGTTAAATGGGATCCACAGGCGCAACCCAACATACCAATACAACTATTCAAACCAGCACTACACTTTCCTACATCTGTGGTGGGGGCCCTGATACCATGCAGTGTCAGAGGGAGCTCATTGGTGGATTCGATGAGGTAAGGCGTGGCCGGCCAAATGCATGAGCCGGAGGAAGATTTGATTGGAGTCGCTGCTCTCCAATAGGCCGGTTGGATCGTAGCCATCCTCTTCGGTGACACAGGATTCGTCAGTTGTGCAGCTCTCTGAAATAATTGGTTAAAATAGAAAGAGCGAGTGAGTTCATATTGCATTGACGTTAGCATAAAAGCAGCATACCATTTTATATTCTGAAATAGCATAGCAACCATAACTTGGGTTATTGTGAATGAATGTTCATCAATGAAGGAGATTTAGTAAGTCAAAGCCTCATGGAGTAACCAGAGTCCACATTTCTCACGTTCAATGGAGGATTTCAGTAACACAAGCTTTCAGTGACTCACTCATAACTAAGTGACATAATCTGCCCTTCAGTCCTTCAGTGTTATGCTGCCGGAGCCCTTGTGATATAAACACATGAACGCACCTGCATCACAACAGAGGCCGGAGGCAGCGCAGCGTCCACCCTCAGAGCCACAGGGTTTCCCACCCGCCTGGCAGGGGGTGAGCAGGTAGTTTTCTTCCGCACAGTGGGCCGTCTCCGGGGAGCCCAGGAGGCAGCCCAGGCCCTCGCCGCAGCAGATGCTGGGGCCGAAGCAGCGCCCCCTGTCCCCGGGGCCACAGGGCATGCACTGGGGACAGAGACAGAGATGAGAGACTCCAATACAGCGATATCCTCCTGAAACACGACGTTCAGCACTGCTGAACTGTGGACCCCTCTGCTCTCTCTGGTTTTCTGTTGGCAAGTACTAACTTGACCTAATGACCTACTTCTATTTAAACCTGTACTATGTAACTTTTCTATTCAACGATCAATTCATTGCATTGAAAAAATATCTCAACTAAAATGTTCCACCAGTGAAATCATCCGGGGTATTTTTCTGTATAAATAGTTTTATTCTGGTCCAGCCACTAGAGACTGCTAAGGGGGAGAACATCCAGGTTTAAATTAAACATAAACATATCATCTGACTACAGTAATTCCAAGCCCACTCACCTTGCGCTGCGGGGCGTCCATAAGGGATCTCTTCCCTCCGATGGGGCAGTTGGAGATGTAGCAGGCAGAGCACGCCGACAGCAGGAAAAGTAGGGACACTGAAACAGCTGCTCCGGTCATCTCTGTTGACGGACATATAGAAGAGCACGGTACCAGAATGAGACCACACTATGTGATCCTCTACCTGGTCATACAAATAATAGGCAACAATACAAATGAATAGAATTGTACTCACTTCTCAACAGACGTAGGACGCACAGTAGATATTTTTAAATGGTTACTTCGGTGAAGATCCTCTTGGTGAAGATGCTTGTCCTGTTCTGGTGGCTGCCATCCCTTTATATACCGTGCAGGTCTACGACGGCGAGTGGTGCCGGAACCTCAAAGCCACTTAGGGGATCCTTAATGAACCTTTTTTAAGTCACGTCCAGAGAAGGAGCCGCTGTATAGGGGGCAGAGCAGAGCAGGTGACGGGACCGGCGTTCAAGTGACCTGCCTCAGTGGCCTTTCCAATTAGAGATGATTAGGGAAGGGCTGGCCGTCCGTGACCACGCAAGCTTTTAGACCGCAGGAGGTCAGAGGGATCAGGAAGGAAATGGAGATATGCAAAGGCTGTGACCAAAGAATGACAGCTGATGACGATGGCAGGTGCACAATGCGTTTGGTTGCATTAACGTAATTTTCATCGTCTTTTAGGCATTGTCATTGTTTTTGTTGTCAGAGGTGGACATAAGAGTTCTTGAAGATGAATGTTGATGAAATCCATGGATCTTCATTTGAATGTATACTGGAGGAATGTTGGGTACCATTTTTCGGGAAAAGTAAATAAAAATATTCAAGTAAACATATTCTTGTAATCTTATGAATGAAAATCTTTTGCATAAACATACGATACATGCACACACACACACACACACACACACACACACACACACACACACACACACACACACACACACACACACAC
>JAOPJL010000141.1:11457830-11468988 GCA_027123545.1 Trisopterus esmarkii | reverse complement strand
ACACACACACACACACACACACACACACACACACACACACACACACACACACACACACACACACACACACACAACTTTTGCGCACGTAAGCACCCCTGCAGGCAGTCTTTTTTTTAATTGCGTTCGTCCTGTCCAGTTGGTCTAATGAGATCTTGGGAGGAGCCACAGGGCACGAATGAGTGTCCATCAGGATTAACGCAAACAGTCAACATCTTGCAGGTGGTGGAGCAGCGAAACACACAGTAATGTAGAGACAACGGATAACACACCCAGACACAGAGAAAATATTGCCACTCAAATGGAAGCCGTGATGACTGATGATGACATCGTGGTTGACTGTAATGATGCAGTGTTTTCTGTTGTTTTCTGTTGTTTTCTGTGAAACCTGCCCTTTTTAGTTATTGTTGTTATTATGGTTTAGGAAGTGGTGTCAAAATATGTGCTTTTGAACACCAAAAAATAGTCGTAGTCTTATATATAACACAATATGTCATTTTTAATGCTTGAAGTAGTCAAATTTAATATTATTATTATTTTTTAATACTACTCTTGCAGGCATTTTTACAGGAATGTCTATTGGCACCCATATGTATTCCATCGTGATGTAATGTAATCGGCTGTTTTACACTGGCTGGGGCACGTTCTGCCTTCCCTAGTGTACCGACTATGCCAACATTTATAGCCTCGCAGGAAATAATACATACTGATCGAGCAAACACACAAGATTCATGATGTTATACATGATGTTTTGATGGCAAGCGGTGGTGGTGATGAGTCAGAGAAAGGAGCATGACATTTATATGAAGTCTGGAAATGGGGAACATTAAGTAAATGCAGCATGCGGGATAAACAAAACTCCCCCAAAGGAAATGTTCAGGGCGGGTGAAGAAATGAGAATAAGCCTAATATGTGTGAGGGTGATGTGTGTTGCAGCCTGATCCCCCTCTTCCCTTTCATGATTCATGTCCCATGTGTGGTTTCAAGGATCTTTGTGGTAACGACGGCGGGTAAAATCAACCACGTCCAGGGATCGCCTCTTCAGAAATCAACCTCTATTGGGGGCAGCGTCATCGACTGTGGTTTGAGGCCTTTAATGGGAGTTGAGGTGATTGAGCGTGTTACTCCTCTCTCTGCTTGTTCTCATCACCCCCCCCCCCCCCCCATCTCTCCGTGTGCTCCACAGCTGGACCGCTTGAGCGAGGTGCTCCAGGACCTGTCCTCCGCCTCCGCCTCAGACTCGTCAGGAGAGGAGCCTGGAGGAGAGGTGGAAGAGGAGGAGGGCAAGCAGGAGATCGCGGTCGACGAGGATGACGAAGAGGAGCGCGCTAAACTCCCCTACTATGTCGGCAGGTTCAAGGTTGGAGTTTTTTTTGGTTGGTTTTGGGTATTCTTGCTGTTGCCAGGTTAATGTCAGCCCATTATTCTCGCTGCTGCTTCTTTGTTAACTCCAGTCATATTTTTTGGATAAGTTCATTCTGACGTATAGTTACAACTATTAACGTTGTAACTATACGTCAGAGTCACTAGTCTGCCGTTCTATGTCATCATACTTGAAGTATTTCATGCACCACCCTGATTTACTGCCGCTGTGCACGGTGTAATTATTCAAGTGCAGTCCTAAAGCCTTTGCACACATGCTATTTTCATTAATTAACCTATTAAGTAATGAGCTAAGACAATATTAAAGCGTATCCGCACACACGACTCGAGTGAGTCTGAAATTTAAAAGCTTTTACACAGTTGGAACGCAGTCAGCCCCTACCTCAATAAAGTACACGGCCAAAAGCGACTTGAACAAAGTCATGTCGTCTGGTCCAGTTCAACGATCATCAGCATGAACCCTCAACTTCCTGTCCGTCTCTTCCCCCCCCCCCCCCGACTTCTCCAGGAGCTCCGCAGCCAGCTGGAGACCCAGGGCAAGGTGGAGCCTTCCTCCTTCCTGGCCCTGGTGACAGTGGCGGCCGCCCGCGGCCTGGCAGCCGCGGAGCGGGTGGACCTGGAGGCCTACCGGGGCAGGGTCCAGGCCTGGGAGGACGAGAAGAAGCACCTGGTCTTCCGGGAGAAGGAGATGAGGGAGAAGTCGGAGCTGGAGAAACAGGAGAGGGAGGCCGCCAGAGCCGCTGCCCAGCAGGCGTAGTGCAGGGCGGGATACAGGTCAGGGAGGGTCGGTAACGAGGGGGAACCTAAGGGGTTGGAGCTGTATTTGGATGATTGTCTCTGTGAAAATAATAAAGTGTTGTTCTTGATATTATCAACATGCCGTCTTGCTGTATAAGGCGATTTTATGTACCAGGCGAGATTTGAGACGCTATGATCCTTAAGCTCAGTTGAGCCTGGTACCCTCAAAGTGAGTCTCTGAAATGCAGAAAAAAGTAGTGCTTCAAAATAACATATGCGTATAGTGTACGTGACAAGACGACGTACAAAGAAACAAATGGGCACATTTGGACATAACATATGTTGTCGGAATTGCCCCTCCTCCGACAGCGAACAAAACAACATGCCTGTGTTGTTCAGGGTACTGTGTGTGAGAGATAAGTCATCTGTCTGAGAGGGGAAATGAAAATGCTTGTGGGGCACATAATGTGTTCATTCCACATTATGGTCTAGCTATTCAGTATTCATGGCCTGGTCTTGGGAAACGGCCCTGGTATGTAGCTCACCATGAATATACAACCACAGAATGGTTAAGTCACAAGACCCATTGTAATCCTAAGGCACCGTGTTGGCTGTGATACCCAGATTGTGGAACGATGGGGTTTTGGTATTTGGTTCAGAGCGTAGAATTAAGCCAAAGAGAACAGATTGAATTTGAGTGTTGAAAGTTTATACGGTCCAGACTGGCTAATGTATCAGTCTTTTCACTGCTGTTGTTTAACCTGTTTTCTAGAGAAGCTGCCAAACATTGTGCTTTTAAACAGTTCCCCGAAAGCAGTGAAGCACGGAAAGGCTTTCATCCAATTTCCTGCCACGTCTCCAAATATCGTTCTGCTGCCGTTTCACCTCATCAGCGCAGCATCTGTCAGCACTTTTCCCGCACTCACAAGCTAATTTTTCAAATTCAGTGAATCAAAAAGGTGAAGGCCGATTATTTCCACAGTCAACGATGCTCAGTGTGCAGGAAAAAGCATTCCTTCTTAACTGTTTGACCGGGTGTCCAAACAGGTGAGCCAACACAACCTGTAAAGTCAGCTGGCAAAAAAAATTGTACTGCTCAATGTAAAGGGGATGTCCGGCATTACGCGCTCGACCCATCCACTGAAGTGTTTTAAAAGCCCTGTGTGAGTTTAAGGAGAGGGACTTAGAGAGGGGGGGACGACGCCCACAGCTGGAGGCAGTCATCCGAGTCCTGGTTTATTTGAGGTGTCCCAAAAGCGGGGAAAAGGGGAGTTGATTTATGCGTCATCCATCTGGATGCACAGCAGCTGTTGATGGTCCAAGACGTTTGTTCTGTGCAACGTTTATCTGTAATTTATGAAAATATATGCTTAGTTTGAGATTTAGGCCTTTCCGTTTGCTGACGCCGGGATACATCGTCGGCACCGGTGCATGAGATATTAATTGGCTTTTTTGACACATATCTGAGCAGTGATTATGTTCTCCCCTCAATCTACTGGAATGTGTTGTTTAAGGCAACAGGAAGTGATAGTGGTGGTTGTGTGTGTATGGGGGAACACTGTCTTGAGTTATATAATAGGGCTGCAACGATAACTCGAGTTGTCACTCTACAGAAAATGTATCCACTAATTTTGATAATCAATGGATCATTCATAAACTATAAAGACCAAACATTTGCTGCTTAATGCTTCAGAAATTATTGTATTTGGTTCTGAAATCATTATCAAATGAATGCTTACGATTTATTGTCTGCTTGACAAGCTGATAAAATAGTCACTTTGGACTCTAAACTGGCATGCTGTTTTGCTATTATTTGACATTTTCTAAACAGAAAGATTAACCGTTACATTAATCGACTTTGAAAGGAATCCTTATGTTATGTTATTAGGATGTTATGAGTTAGGCTCCTGGGCATGTTGTACACAGCCAACATGCAACACATTGCCATTGTCTCTAGAGGATACGATCATCCTCCATCATCAGTGACAGTGGTTACATGTTCAACATGTTTAAAGCCGTGGGGGAGGGATATATAAACTAATAAAACCTGATTAATCCATCTTCATAGCTTCCAGGACATGGTATTTGTTTGGACATGACCATATTAGGCTATTCCTATATACAAAACAATGATCAACAAGGTAGGCTCACAGGCAATTACAAATGGGATCTATTTACTCTCTGGTTCACTTGGTAGTTTGTGGATTGCCTTTTGTGTATTTTCCGTTCCAGTATTTTAAAGGTTTGAGTTTACAAAAGCTGTAATGACACTGATAGGCTTCTTAATATTTTGTAAAGTTAGTGCTATAATAAATTGATAAAGGTCCAGAAAGCCCCAAAATGCATGACATTACATTAAGGCAAATACAAATGTGTAAAACACCCAATATTGTTCTTCTAGACAGAATATAAAATGTAATAACGTGGCTTGGAAATGAATAACTAGAATTGTGCTTAAGCTATGATTTCTCATCGCTTAAGAAAAACCCCAAATATGTATCCGATAATGTATGTATATTATGATTTGTATATTCATGGGTCACAAGTATGAACCCTTGAATAGAACTGATCACTGGCCAATGAGACGAGATGTTGATGTATATGGATGCCTATGTGATGTTCCCGTGGGATTTATCAATGAGAAGCAGCTTGAGTGCAGTGAGGGCCTTCCTGTCACCGTGGTGATGTATGCTGTAATGTTCTCAACATTACAGCAAGGAATGTACTCAAGGATCCAAAACAGGCAAAGCTGAGCCTTCCTGTTGCCACGGTGACGTGATGCTGCACTTGACCAGGCCCTAAATCACATCATAATGATGACTTCATGATTTCATACACCATTACAAACAAACTAACACACTGGTGTATGTGTGCGTGTGTCTGCTGTGTGTCTACAAATATCAAATCTGAATTTAACCAAAGCCAGCAGAAAGACTTCTTCCTCAAATAGATTTGTCAGAATATGATTCAAATATGTCTCAACAGGAGATGACCTCATCCAGCATGTTTTGCTAATGACTTCCGGCCACCAGAAAGACTTGCATTCTGTGATCATAGTGAGAAAATATATGCATTTAAGCATTTCAAGTGCTTATTTAAATGAATTTTGTCTGATCCACACTTTGCAAAAAACCTAACACAATATAATATCATATATAAACAAAGTTATTATTATATATTATTAGTATTATAGTAAGAATTATTATTACTACTATTATTCTAACTTATTTTATATAGTTATAATTTGACTTTTGTATTTAGATTAAAAATAAATAAAATAATCAGAGTCACAAGTGAGTCATTTATCATTTATTTCCTGATGTTCTTGTTTGTTCTCCCGGACACGCACGGTCTCTTTGACCTGCAGCTGGTCAGCCGTATAACCAGAGCAGTAAAACTGGACACAACTTTCTCTGTGCTCTCAGTTCATGAGGAAATCCAACTGTTGCTGTCCAAGGTAATGATTACCATGAGTGGCTCATATTACATCCAATGGTTAACTTGAACCACTTTTACCACCTCCAGATCACATGGGCTGGCATTAATATCAACTGTGCTCGTAAATGAATTAATTCCTGTAATGTTGTTATTATAAGAGTTTAACTTATTGTGACAATAATTTTTCATTAAAAATTCAATTGGGGATAAACTGTTTATCTTCGACCTTTTGTATCAGCTGATCATTTCAGAGCTGACCAAATGTTGACAGTTGTTTTTAACAAATCACATTAAGTAAAAAAAATAACTACATTTTTAAATTGGAAAACGCTCAAGCCTGCTTTCCTTTTCTGTGGAGGCCAAGTGGTCCCACTACCTACTTGGTGAACTCATTTGAACGGCGGCAGAACACCGCTGACCCTCAAGACAAAAGGGATGTTCCTTATTAACAAATTAGATAGTATGTTTATATATATATATCTAAAACAAGTAACACTTAAGTGTCTTATATTATTATATTATCTTATCTCATAAAACCAAGACACCATTCCGAGTGAGGTCAGGCTGGACCATGCCGGCCCACCCAGACATCCCTCTGCAATGCGGCAGATCGCAGCACATACCGCACTGCAATCTGCTGTAAACAACGCTGCCACAACCTGACACACAATCACAGTATGAGTGCATGGTGCATGCACGGAGCGCGTTCCCCCTCCGCCAATTCAAACAGTTTACGTCTGCTCTTCCGGACTCTGGATGGGCTGTTTTGCCGTGAGAAACGGGACGATACTATCTGTAACTTCACCAAACTCCAGGAAAGGAACATGCAATCTCTTTCATAAAGGTTGAAAGAAACGCAGAAGGGATTATTCAGTTGGTGTTCTCCATAGACCATCACTGGCCTTTTTAGAGGGTGAACTGTGTAGAAGCTGAGCAGGAAATTCCAGAGAGTACATGAACAGACTAGAGAATTAGAGATGACTTTAATGATAGTGAATCCCACAATTATGAATCTCGTCTTTTTCTAGGGCCAAAGGTTCATCAGGATGCGATTACAGTTATCAAAGAGACACCAGATATAGCCCCTCTGCCTCATCAGAAGGCCTGCTGATGGAATGCTATACAAACAGACTGATAAGTGTCACGATCCTTCAGCATCGACGTGACATACGTGTGGTTTCATCAAGTGCAACAGTCCCCTTTCACCACAGACCTTCTCTAAAAGTATTCTTATCGCTGATGTATTCTCTTCAAACAAGGAAATCAGAGAATCGCAGTTTGGCAATCCATCCCACATCCACAAATGTTCTGAAAGAAGCCCCACAATAGATCCAGGAATCTCTCAGCGTCCAAGGGCAGCAGGCAGAATGAGTCAGAACCTGCCTAACGACGCAGGGCTATAATAATTGCATTTCACTTTGCACAGGTAGATGTTTTTTTCTGAACAGAACGACCTCTGGCAAGCCTGAACCGTACACGATAAATCAAAGGTTCAACCCTGTTATTAACTAAGAATTGCACCATTGTGAACAAACCAGCCAGGGTTGTACACCGTCGCTGCTGTAAACTGCAAATTTCCCCACTGTGGGACGAATAAAGGGCAATCTTATATTTGTGGCTGTAGTTTTTCTGTTTTGTCCCCAATTCCATTAACCCTGGTGTCCTTGACGGCAGGGTTAATGGGGTTAACCCTGATGTGAATGTGTTTACAAACAGCACAGGATTGTTATTGAGTGTTCTGCAAGAGACCCTGGTTCAGGGCAGGGATTTCTTAATTTTTTGCCATTCCATGCCACATTGTTGCTATTGTTTGAGGCAAGAATCGAAGCAGTGCAAGAACAAGTGTGTTTAGGAGTTTCATTTGCTATGTTCCAATACCACATAGTTCAACCGCAACACCAATGGAAAAACAGAAAGAGATAAAGCTGCGATTGCATAGCTGTTCCAGCTCCGGTCACGGACAGGAACAATTTGATTCTTTGAGCCGGTCTGGTGGTTATTACTCAAAGTTCAGAGCACAACTATTCTGTGAGTTTATCTCTTGGCAAAACAAATCCAGGAAAAGCACATTCATGGGTTGGCTAATCTTGCAAATCGACCCACTATACATTCTACTATGGCTCACACACATTCACATCACAGAATGACTGAAATTGTAGTGAATTATGGAGTTCCACATTGCACATGCACGCAGGAGGAGTGTGTGTGTGTGCAAATCAAACACACACGCTCACATGCACTCATTGTGAGCAACCCTAAGATACAATCAGCCTTTGACCAGTTTAAATAAACACAGTACATTAAACGTATGTTGCGGCGATTTCTAAATGGGTTCAAGTCTACAAAAAACGAAGGTATATATTTTTACAGCTGGAGTCTGTGTCCCTCTTCATAGAAGTGAGATAAACAAACAACTTGTGGGTAGATGTTCCAGTACAGCCATCAGTAGTCTAGAGTCATGATGTCATCATCCTGGAGACAAAACTTTCCGGATCCATCTCTGCCCCAGGGAGTCGGACAAATCAGGTTACGCTCGGCTGCTGATGTCAAATATTCCTGCCCCTGCATTAACGTCAGATCAGAAAATGTGGAACAGGAACAAACTCCTGATCATAAATAATTATCCAAACAAATATACTTAGGCACCCACATGCACACAAACACACACACACACACACACACACACACACAGGCATACACACACACACGCATACACACACATACAAACACACACACACGACACACATGGCACACATGCATGAACGTACACATATGAATACATACAAAAAAAACACAGTCTTGCTTGCTTGCATACACACACACAAACATACAATAAAAAAGAGAGACTACTGTTCTTACTCTCTAGTACAGAGGTGGCCCACCATCACTGACACACAGCTTAACTCCACACCTGTGCAGGTATGGGTGTGTTTAAAATAAATACTAACCAATACTTGTGGTTATATGACTTTAATATACTGTTATCGAGACAGACTTGGGTTGCAGGGAAAACTAAACAATTAAGAGATAACTTGACAATCAGGTCCCTTTAAAATACAAACTTCCTTTACATAACCAAATAAAAAAGACCTGTTGCTATCTTCAAAAGGTTATCTTGTAACTAGACTTCCTCTGACTGATTCAGGGTTGGTAGTATGGTAAGGTGTGTTGTTCATACATCAAGGACACTGGTAGGCTGGTATCTCAGTACTTATAGGTTCTAGGCCGGCGTGTTTATTTGTACAACCCCACGCAAACGGATTGACGTATTTTTTGTTACACTGACTAAAATAATGCGGGAAACCGAGATAATGCGTGGCTCACTTTGGGGACAACAACATACACACAAACACTCAAACACAACAAACATTGACAATGTTATTGCCAAGTACAAATACCTTCCTTTGGATAGGCGTTCTTGTTTTTTGTTTGTGCTAGAGGCCATCTAACTTTCAAGAAAAGACAACTGCTCTAGTCTGATTATCAATTATTACAAGTTAAATTATTACATTTAATTTTTCATTAGTAATAATGAGTAATTAAGACGGCTTCCCCTATTCACTTTACCTTATCTTTGTTATGTGATAATCATCCTGCCTTTTCTTCCTCCTTACAGCCACACTTTTTTTCACATTTGTCTTCTTATTATAATATAATAATAATAAGATTATTAGAACTGAATCTTTTCAAATATATAAATGACACGTGGTTGTAGGAGGTCATGTAGCTCACCTAGTGCAAACTGCTTGAAAAAAGATCCAGACTATAAAATATCAATAAAAACATTGTAATTCAATCGATATTGTAGGCTTGCACTTGTTTGTTCAAGGGACGTACCCTCCCTTTCCCACACCGTGACGATATATGACGCCCTTAAAGTCAAGGCCTTATCGGAGGTCCCTGAGAACGCTGTATTAAATGCTGGCCTGGAGAAGTCAACCGAGGGGGCGTGGCCGCCACACTGCAGAATGGGGAGTTTGAGGCAGACCCACGTTTCAATGAACTCACTCATATTCCGAGACGGTTAACTGCGGTGCTATCCTTGTCTTTGTAAGTGCAAACTTACTCTGTTTTGACAACTGTGCATGAGATTTGTGAGACTCTCCATTGACGAGACACAATTAACTTAGCTTTTGTCGTTTTTTTTTATAAAGGTTTTGTCATTCCTATTTTTTTATTTTTTATTTTTTTTAACAATGCTTACCATGCCTCGTCCTGGTACTAAATGGGAAAGTGTTGGAAAAATATGGACATTTTCTTTATGCTGAATTAGTTTTAAAAAATAGATAAAATATGAGTGGTCCTGATCTACAAGTCAGCACAATGAGCAACCACTCCATGACAGGTAGGACCATGGTGCCCACCATACCATCCATCATGTTTATCTTCGGTGTGGTGGGCAATCTTATTGCTATAGTAGTCTTGTGTAAATCACGAAAAGAACAGAAAGAGACCACGTTTTACACCCTGGTGTGTGGCTTGGCGGTGACTGATCTGCTTGGGACCCTTCTGGCCAGTCCGGTCACTATCGCCACTTATGTCAAGGGATCCTGGCCGGGTGGAGACGCGCTCTGCCAGTATTTTGGATTTACTATGCTCTTCTTCTCGCTGGCGGGACTCAGCATCATATGTGCAATGTCGATAGAAAGATACATCGCCATCAACCACGCGTATTTCTACAACGACTACGTTGACCAGAGACTGGCGGGGATTACACTTGTTGCGATCTACTTTTCCAATGCATTTTTCTGCGCGCTGCCAGGCATGGGGTTCGGACAAATAAAAAAGCAATACCCTCAAACCTGGTGCTTCATTGAGTGGCGGAGCAACGTGACCAGTGACGCCGCCTATACCTACACCTACGCCGGGTTCAGCTCCGTGCTGATTCTCGCCACCGTCATCTGTAACGTGTTGGTGTGCGGGGCGCTGATTCGGATGCACCGGCGCTTCGTCCGCCGGATGTCGCTAGGGACCGACATCGCACGGAATGTATCAGTAGACCCGAGGAGGAGAAGCCGCAGCTTCGGACGCACGGCAGGTGTAGAAATTCAGATGGTTATTCTGCTCATAGGAACCTCGGCAGTGGTGCTGATCTGCTCTATTCCACTAGTTGTAAGTTTTGGGTCAACACTACTTTAATTCATATTAAATAAACGTTATTACGTTATTACGTTGTATTCTCATTACTTGTAATCCTTTGTCATTCTTATGTTCTTATCAGAGTTATTTGGTCAATATAGTTTTTTTTCTCTTTCTCAACTACACACACACACACGCAGGCACGCACACACACACACACACACATCGGTTAGGGAGACACAACAGAGACACAAACAGACCACACAAACACTTGCACACACACACACACACACACACACACACACACACAAACACGCACACGCCCCTACATAGAGAGACACACACACAATCCCCCCACCGACACGTTCACACAGACACACACACACACACACTCTACACACTACAAACGTCCTTCTTAACCCACTTCTCACCATAGCTCTCTGCCCTGTGTTGGGGGGGGGGGGGGGGGGGGGGGGGGGGGGGGGGGGGGGGGGGGGGGGGGGGGGGGGCGCGGGGCGGGGGG
>JAOPJL010000141.1:11395269-11417957 GCA_027123545.1 Trisopterus esmarkii | reverse complement strand
CTCAATACCCTCCCCCATCCCCAACCCACCACCACCACCACCACCACCACCACCACCACCGCCACCACCGCCACCACCGCCACCGCCGCCACCGCCGCATCCTCCCTGCACGTTTGGTCCTCACCTTCTTATACTTGTGTGGGAAAGTGAACCTCTCTATGGTGGTCTGGACGGCCCCGCGGTTCACGCTGCCCAGCCGGTCCTCCAGCTGCAGGAGCTCCTACACACCAGAGGGGGGAGGGCAGACAGTTCAATGGGGGGAGAGACCATCCTCCCTGTTGCTCTGGATGTGATTGATGATCACAAAAAACGATGCAATGTGCACTGACAAACTTTAAACAAAAAAAGGCAAATTAAAAAAAATTGCAATGAATGGTTTGTAAATGTATTTGTCCTTTAAAAGGTCTGCTCCGCTCCCAAAATAAATCAGTAGAGAGAAAAGGTGGCAGCTATTGGGGTGTGTTGGGTGAGTGGGTGGATGGATGGGTGGGTGGGAGGGGGAATGGGTGGTGGTGGTGGTGGTGGTGGTAGGTGAGGCGGGCCCGTCGAGTGAATTTGGTCACAGGATGAGGCATGGTGATGAATGGGTGAGGACAGGCGTGTCTGCTGGAGGGAAGCAGCAGGAGCGACCAACCTCATAGCTCTCTCTCACCGCTGAAGCGTGGCGGGAGGGGTTGAGGCTCTGCAGAGCCAGCAGGTGCAGCTGTGGATACGGGTAGTTCCGGATCTCGTGGACGACCTGCGGGCGGAGCACACACACAGGAGCGCCAGAGGTCAGCTGAGCGGTGGGGGAAATCTATGAACAAACAAACACGTCCCAGCAGTGGCTGGCTGGCTGGCAGGCTGGCTGGCTTGACCTGTATGCACTAAAGGAAAAGTACTCCATTTCTCTTGGGTTCTCGAGTACAGCGCGATGCCAGTACGAGTCAAGAAAGCTGCGAAGGTAATTAAGACGAATTGCTACAAGGGCTCGGGCTTTGTCCACAAAAGCGCTTATCGGGTATTTCATAGTAAGGAGGGGGGCAGGGCTCACCACTTGTGTTGAGGCATTGTTCCTGGGGAAGTGGTGCATCCGGGGAGAGGTTAGGTAGTGCTGATAGTGCTGTGGCAGTGGATGGAGGTGGTACTGGTGCGGGGGCATTCCGGCATCCACACTCAGATCCCTGGGAAGGACAGCATACAGAAGAGCTCCCGTCAACCAAATGCATCTCACAGTAGACAGATCAACGTTTTGATATGGATCGGTTGGTCACCTCGATGAGAGGAAGACCTACAGTTGCAGGAAGATAATCACATCCAATATGCTGTACATGCACACTACCACAACTGAAAGTGTGCCCTTTGGAAGGCATTTGATATAGTGTATACATCTGCATAAAAAAATGTAAATATGCAGTGTTGTACTGAGATGGTGGTTTGTATTTGTTTAAATGAATGATTATTAAACATGTGAAGGAACATAAGTCAGGTTTTGAGTTCCAACACTGATAAATACAACTTTGAGTGAGGGCCAGTGAAAAAGGTCTTGGGACCAGTATGTTATCATTGAACCCTGTAATGGGATGGATTACCAGTCTGTCCCTTCGGCCAGGTAACGGGGCTGCTGGAGCACAGGCTGAGGGGTGACATGGAGAGGGGGGGCAAACTCATACCCTGGTCTCAGTCTGTGGGTCTGGTGGGCAACTCTCTCTGGGGTGCGTCTGCAAGAGGACGATCAGAACACAATCAAAAGTCAAATGCATTGATAAAAAACCTTACACCACGGAAGCAGTAGCTTTATGTACACGGGTAGACACCCTTAGTAAAGTAACTGTTGACCGAACACTTTGTTCAGGAGACTGGTGTGCAGGAGAGGGACGGGTAGACGATGAAGGTTGAAGGTCTTGCATCAAAACGTCCGATAAAAATGAGTCACTATCCAATATCAAACTACGGCAACAAATCAACAAACAACTCAAATCTTTCATAGAGTGCTCAAATGGATCAGGTGCAGCTATGATTTCCGTTCCCCCCCCAGGTGACCTCAGCGCGACCATGCGGTACCTGGATGGCGGCAGGATGTGTCGGTGCTGGGCCTCCAAGAGCTGCTGCTGCAGGAGGTATTGCTGGTGTAATGCCTGAGGTAGGAAGGGGGGGGCGGAGATATCCTGGAACTGGGGCGCTGGCAGGGGGTTGAGGGGTGCGTGGAGAGGGGGGCCATGCTGGTGGCCCGGTGGGGCGAGGTGGGGGTTAATGCCTGACTGGGGCTGCCCAGGGTGGGGCAGGGGGAAGTCCATGGGGAGCGGGGCCTGAGGGCCTAGCTGGAAGTGCCGGCAAGAGGTAGCATGGCTGTGCTGCTGTTGCTGCTGCTGCTGTTGCCGGTTGAAATGGGATCCTGCGTAAGGGAGGGAGGGGATAAGGAGAACTCGTCAACACAGCTGAGGAGAGAGATATGCTGGAATTAATTGTAGGTGAAATGTGGTGTCACTGCGTATGTGATGCAGCGTTCTTAATGAAGCCCTAACGCTTACCTATGGTGAAAAATACTTCTGTGGGGTGGGGAAATGATGATAACCAGAAGTACCATGAAAACAAGAGGCAGTTCTTATTTTTTTTTTTTAACCTGCACAGTGTCGACTTTCAAGTGCTATTAACCTTTCTCTGACATATTTCCCCACTCTATTTTATTCAAAAGCACCATGGAAGTCAAGTCTCGGTTTCTCCAATACTGGACACAAGAGACCGAAACAACTTGTGACAAATGTATTGTATAAAGTTCTTGTAAAATTGCCGGCTTGCTGTATTATTGACTTTATTGTCAAGATCCACATTAAGTTCTGCAAGATGACTTTACCAAGCTCATTATGGAGCTAAAAAATAAAAATAAAAAAATGGCTGTTGAATGAATGTTTTGCGATTTACCAAAGTCGATTGTTCATTGTTTTATGAAGTCCACTTCTGCTAGTTTTTCTTACTTACAGACCCCACATCCAGAGGAAATTGCTAGAATAGCATTACATGCCAGTTCCATGGTTTTTTCTGCTCTCCCAAACCACAGCTATTTAGAAACTAGAAGAAACTTGGTGCCGTTAGGGTTCATGGGAATAAAAAAACAGGGCTTTGTCTACGCTGGGAGTGTTTAAAAGTAACACATTTTTGAGGGCTAACTAGATAGCAAAGAATTAGACGTTTTTTATGTCAGGAAAAGGGCATATTATTAGATTTGATTTTAGATTTTCCTTTTTTGTCTCTAATTTCCATAGTACATAATGTTGTATATATTTATTCACATATAATTGAGAATGTAGTGTGTACCGTTTCTGTAAAATATTTCTGTTTTTCTTCCAAATATATCAATATTCTCTTTATAGAAACGATCGCTTGCAATAGGTTAGAGTAGCTCTAATAATGAGGAAACAGGCCAAATCCACATCGCATTTACTAGTATACTTGAAAAATGCAGCAGAGCTATAACACAACCTGAAAAAAAGTTGTTTTGGTTAAGAAATGTATCAGGTTTCCTGCATGACTGCCTGTCACCACTGTGGAGAAGGCAAAGGATAACACATTTGTTATTCAAGTATTCCAGATTGCGTCCATCATTTTGAATAAAATACAAATATTTACATAATGTAAACCCATACATATACAAATTTATTTTTCTCATTATTATGGAAAATATATTTTAGTTATATTAGCCGAATATTCTATTTCTCAAAAAGGGACAACATGGCTCCCCCTGGTCAGAGGCCTGAGACTAGGACTGTGTCATAGCATGCTGCATTTGTTCAGGCATCTGTGTAAACATATACTATGAATGACAGTAGATAGACTCATTCAGGCCCTGTGATGACGGAAGCGTGGAAATCGTCTATCTATGTCACAGTGGGAGGAGGTGGGGTGGGGTGAAGGAGGGGAGGGGGAACTGGAGTCGGGGTACACGGGAGAGGGAGAACAATAAATGGAAATCAGCAAGAAGCACACTGAAGGTTAGGAAAAACACTATTTTCTTTATTGAAAAAATATTAGTATATGTGGAATTTGTGTTGTTTTTTGTTGTTGTATTTTTTAATAATAGTATAATTCCATGCAACAAAAAAATGTAAAATATAAACGTAGACTGAAGGCAAGGCCCACCATGCTCCATATAGGGTTAAAAAAGAACAGAAGCAGCATCCAATGAGAAGACGTGTTGGCTACAGCACATGATTTCAGTACAGCAAGGGTACATCTTTACTACAGAAAGATTACATTGGATTTTTCACCAGTCCATGTAGTAAAAAACAACAAAAACAAATAAACTATGAATCATAAATGTGACCATGCATTGAAGTAGGCTACTATTACCAGAACAAAAAGGTAAAGAGAGACCACAACCAAACAATAAAGACGTTATTACTAAGAGAGGATCTCTTTAGCAGTGCAGGAGATAGGCATCCCTGTGAAATGGATAGCATTTTGCCTTTATGTTAGTGAGGAGAGGGTAATTGGAAAGTTATGAACCACCAGTGATTGTGTTTTGCTTAACGTAGCTTAACCGTTTAATGTTGCCCCATAGGTGGGAAAATGCCCAGACGTTTCAGTGTGTTTCAAAGCTTTAAATTTGCAGAAGGGTAACAAAGGATTACACAAAAAATGGAGACGGTTATGGCGGGTTGTTTTGAACAGGTGCAGTGTACTTGTGATAATTTTAGCGATCCTTAACCAGTATGCCCGACTGCTACAGTTGAGCAAATCATTATATGGCATGCATGGGGATCGAACTTGTAAATATTTGCCAAATTAAATTCCATCTGAATCATGTACAATGCACCCTGTGTGAATAGAAGGGGAGATGAGCCGAATTCTGGTGTTCAATGCAGTGTAGTATTTAAGATCATGCAAAATGTATCCACTTTACAGGAATTTACAGCATGTTGTCTATCAAGACTGGATGGGAGGTACACAATGACATTCAACTGATCATCTAAGAATGATCTAAACGTTCAACTCTATCGCTACAGCCATTTAACAGAATAAGACAAAAAAGGTGCTCTGTTATTGCTATAGGTGTTAGCTATGTTTGTCTGGTTTACATGGAGAGTCTATAGAGCTGCAGACATTCTTGGGGGGGGAGAGGGGGAGGGGGTGCTTTTTTAATACCAATGTCGTCTTCTGATGGAAAGAGGAAATGAAGAAGGGGTTCACAATACAGCTAAATGCAGAGAACAGGCCACGCCACACCACACAGCAGCAGATGATCATTAGCTACACAATGGGGGGGAAGGGGGGGGGGCGACAAAGATCTGATAAATGCAGAATGTAGAGCCAGCCTCGATACTATGAAACAGGGAATAAGAACAGAAATAAAAGCACAATGAAATCATTGATGCCACTGTTGTGAAATTAATGTCACACTGTAGCTTGGAAAATGCTTTGTACAGAGACGGCACATTGGGGTGTTGAGCCAGACAGACTAAAAAAGCCAATTATAAACTAAACAGAAAAGGCAGACACATGATCTGACGGCTCAGCAGCAACGCGTTTACCTCTCAATCGGCGGCGTATCTTTAAACTAATGCCATGTTTGCATGTTGAAAAACCCCGTGAGCGCTAGCAGCAGCAGATGATCTTCAAATGACATCATCCAGACACTGATAAGCTGCCTGGCTGAAGGGCTCCGTCTACCTCAGAGGTGTTTTAGGTTGCAATCAACATAACGACAGGGCCAAATGCATTGCGAGGTTGAAAGTTTAAATTCCAAATAATTACGACACAACATTTACACGTTAGTGTAGTTCACACGACACTAAACGCTTGTTCTTGTAATAACGCTTTTCATTCCACTTGACAAAAACACGTTCTTTTGTGAGGATGTTTTTTTTCGGTTCAGGAAGTAGTCGGTGCCCGCCAGCCAGTGAGCTGGTCTTAACAGGTAGGGCTGGTCGTAATACAAACCATCTACGGAAAATCTAGGTTATTCGGCGGATTGGTGGTATTTGGTTTAATAAAAACTCTAAATTGGACTCACGTTTGTACCGATTTTGCTTAAATCCCGTGTCCGTTTTAAAAAGGAGGGCTGGCTAACCCGAGCTAACACAACAGTTAGCTCGGTGTAGCTAGCCGCTAACAGCTGCAGTGCATATTAAGATAAACAGGGCACATGTTCTTGTGATTCATATGAAGCGGAATACGTTACCTCTGTTTCTGACTGAGCCGAATACGGGGAGAACCAGGTATCCGACATGCACTAAAACCATCCTGGGATCCTTTTCTTATCTTGCCGCTGGGTTATTTAGAGATGTAAAACAGCCCATGCGGACCTACATTCAAGCGGCTGTTGCTGGCTAGCACCACACAGGCAAACTGTCAACGTCCTCATCCTTCACAAAGCACACGTGTCATTCTGCCTTCAGGCCGCAGGGGGCGCTGTTGCGTACAGATCTTTAGTATGTTAGACTTTTTAATACGTTTTTAAAGCATATCTTTAGTATGTGGTGTTTAAAGTAATGTAATATTTTATATTATCGCATAGTATGCTATCTTTTTCAATGTTATAGTACTAATATTGTATGCATTTATATTTATGTTTTTTTTTTACGTTTTTATATTAGACGACAGAAAAGCCGACAAAAGAAGCCGCCTGAAACTGCTTTGGCAATTTTTTATTTATTTATCTAAATATTTTATTAGCTCAATATTTTTCCATGCCAATAAAACTATTTTCGAATCTGATTGTGTACTTGAAATTGTATATATTGCACATTATAAATCCATGATATTGCACCATTGTTGATACACCGTGTCTCCTCTCCAGTAGGTGTCAGCCTTTAAAAGTAAAGTTAGACGTCACTCACAGCACAGCAGAAGAAGTCTTTCAGCCATTACCTTCTCTCTCTCGGTTAGGTCGTTGTCATTAGTGGAGGACAGGTCACCGAACGCCACGCTAAAATGTTGTCCGTAAGAGTTGCAGCTGCCCTGGCCCGCTCCCTGCCCAGACGGGCTGGATATGTAAGTATTTTACTGAAAGGCATCTTGCAGTTTAATGGATCTTTTGAGTGTATTTAAACTCAAAATGCTGATATTTGGGCGTGAAGGGTAACAGGCCCCTAAAGCTGCCGTCGCACGTTAGCGGTCTTGACTTTTTCGTCTGATTGCACGTTTTGTCGTTTATTAGTTTTCCTTTTAGACAAATAATGTTTTATCTGTGCAAAACCTTTTAGTTTTGGTGTACATATAAATGTTTTAGGCTTTGACAAGTCGTGTCTGGTTAGCATCCGCAGATGCTAATGCTAGTAGACTAGACTCATTCAACCACGCTCTGAAGGTCAGGAAGACTGACAGCGCTTGGCCTCCATTTATACTGCAATGTACTCTGCTGTTCCAACGTCTTTAAATGCTGCGTACCATTTAGCAATGAATATTTGTTAAGTTTAACCGTTTTTGGCATTGCATCTGTCGTTAAACTTAGGTGGCAAAGACTCTACCAGCCGCCTGCGTTGGGGTCAACCACCTCCACACATGCAGACCATGGCTGCAAAAGACCGGTAAGCAAGATAAAATTACCACGTATTTGAACATAGAACATAGAACATTGCCAATGTCAAACGTTGCTAACGTTGACCTGTTAATCCTCCTTTAAAAAAGAAAGGTCATTAGCTGTGCTATGCGACACCATACTAGCGCTTATTTAGCGCTGCTAAGTTACATTCATTAGTGCCTTACAGAATGTAGCGATGCACACAAACTGAGATTTTCCTTAAATCACCGATTTGTGTGTAATTTGATCGCAATTTGTGAGGTCATTCCAGTTAGCAGCAGTTGTTCTGTGCTTCTCAGCTGTGTCATGCTACACAACTGCGATGGCTAACAAAGTAATAATTTGCCCTTGCTATGAAAGTTTGATGGCAGCATTGGGTCTCATTGCACAGGCACTGCCGAGGTGTCCTCCATCCTGGAAGAGAAGATCTTGGGCGCAGACACCAGCGCTGACCTGGAGGAGACTGGCCGTGTGCTGTCCATCGGTGACGGTATTGCCAGAGTGTACGGGCTCAGGAACGTCCAGGCAGAAGAGATGGTGGAATTCTCCTCTGGACTCAAGGTGGGGATGAGTGGTTGAAAGTGCACGTGTCGGTCTCATACAGGACGTACAAGATCTCTCATCCACTGATGCATATCAATGGAATAGTGACTACTTGTTCTCGGCAGTATTTTCTTGAGCACTTAACTTGCTGGTTTAGCATTATACATTTTAAATATCTAATCATAAAACTTGCTTTTCCCAGGGTATGTCTCTGAATTTGGAGCCCGACAATGTTGGTGTGGTGGTGTTCGGTAACGACAAGCTGATCAAGGAGGGGGACATTGTGAAGAGGACTGGCGCCATTGTGGACGTACCAGTCGGTTTGGAGCTGCTGGGCCGTGTTGTGGACGCTCTGGGAAATGCCATTGACGGAAAGGTTGGTTCGAATGATGCACCTTCTTGCCCTTGACTTCTCAGCTGTTGCATATGTTTTTCTTCTCCAGGAGATCCCATACCTGACTTCTTCTCTCTCCCCTCAGGGACCTCTGGGCTCCTCCATCCGCAGGCGTGTGGGTCTTAAGGCCCCCGGTATCATCCCCCGTATCTCTGTCAGGGAGCCCATGCAGACTGGAATCAAGGCTGTGGACAGCCTGGTGCCCATTGGCCGAGGCCAGCGTGAGCTCATCATTGGGGACAGGCAGACTGGGTAAGCTGGACGTGAAGGGTAAAAGCCCCACAGGAAAGACTTGACAGATTTATTCTTGACTAGTTTTTAATATTTTTAATCTGAATCTTTGCAAGGGTCACCTTGAAAGTCAAGTTTAGCAAGGTCACCCTGTGTCTTTATAAATAGTATAGGATATTCCTTACCTTAGATTTTATATTGTATCCACACTGCTATAAGTTCAGATTGTATAGGGTTCAACATTTTCTTGTTTCCAAAGCACCATGGTTAAACATTTTATTTATTATTTTAACTTGGTTGGAGTGAACTTGAGTGCTTTCGCTTATGGCTAATCTTGACAATTTGACAGAAAAACCGCCATTGCCGTTGACACCATCATCAACCAGAAGCGTTTCAACGATGGCACAGACGAGAAGAAGAAGCTGTACTGCATCTATGTGGCCATCGGCCAGAAGAGGTCCACCGTGGCCCAGCTGGTCAAGAGGCTCACTGACGCTGACGCCATGAAGTACACCATTGTGGTGTCCGCCACCGCCTCCGACGCCGCCCCCCTGCAGTACCTGGCCCCCTACTCTGGCTGCTCCATGGGAGAGTACTTCAGGGACAACGGCAAGCACGCCCTGATCATCTACGACGATCTGTCCAAGCAGGTGAGGGAGAGCTGATGCCCTTGAGTTAAAATAATATTGATTTTAGTTCTAAATATGCATGTGAATTTCTTACAAAGTGAATGTTTTAAACTTTCAAACCCATGTTTGTATGGTGCCATACATTTTACACAATGCTAATGTAAAACACCCAGAGCTAATTGACTATATTAATAACAACAAATTTAATATAAAATGTATTTAATAAGGTTAAATAAGAAATTAACCATCACGTCACCATCTTTTCCCCCTTGTGTAGGCTGTGGCCTACCGTCAGATGTCCCTGCTGCTGCGTCGTCCCCCCGGTCGTGAGGCCTACCCCGGTGATGTGTTCTACCTTCACTCCCGTCTGCTTGAGAGAGCCGCCAAGATGAACGACAACTTCGGTGGTGGATCCCTCACTGCCCTCCCCGTTATTGAGACCCAGGCCGGCGACGTGTCCGCCTACATTCCCACCAACGTCATCTCCATCACAGACGGACAGGTGGGCCTGCCTTCCCTCCTTGCACCTCAGCTAGAAACCTTTCAAGCCGAGATGCTCGGTTTGAGGTACCGGACCAAAGTTAATTGAAGTATGGCCCAATTTCTAGATCTTCTTGGAGACAGAGTTGTTCTACAAGGGTATCCGCCCGGCCATCAACGTGGGTCTGTCTGTGTCCCGAGTAGGATCTGCTGCCCAGACCAAGGCCATGAAGCAGGTAGGCTCTCCTGAAGAGTTTCCCTTTTTGTTCTGCCTACAAGAGCTTCCACGTCCTAACCTTGAAAATGTCCATTAATCCAACGGCGTCCTGTTCCTCCCCAGGTTGCCGGTACCATGAAGCTGGAGCTGGCCCAGTACCGTGAGGTGGCTGCCTTCGCCCAGTTTGGGTCTGACCTCGACGCTACCACCCAGCAGCTCCTCAGCAGGGGCGTTAGGCTCACTGAGCTGCTCAAGCAGGGACAGTACTGTGAGTTGAAGCCCTCAGAGGCACCTTCTAAACAGTTTTACCTCAGATTATTACTATATATGTATATTTTTGGTTTTGCATAATGACCAATTTGCCGACTATCTTCGTAGGCCCCATGGCCATTGAGGAGCAGGTGACGGTGATCTACGCCGGTGTCAGAGGGCATCTGGACAAGATGGATCCCAGCAAGATCACACGGTTCGAGAAGGCGTTCCTGCAGCACATTCTCAGCCAGCACCAGGAGCTTCTGGCCAGCATCAGGTAAGTCATCTAATAAAGAAAATGTACACTGTTCATACTTGCCATGTGGACTTTCTGATCACCTGACCATTTTATTTTGCTTACCTTCTCAGGACCGACGGCATGATCTCCGAAGCATCTGACGCTACACTGAAGAAGCTTGTATTGACCTTCCTGGCCAGCTTTGAGTAAAAGGAACATGGCACTTCCCTCCTGATCTTCAGTGTGTGCTCTGTCCCATTACACTTATCTATGTGCACCCCGAAGGCCAAAACCTCCATGTACAGATTTCTGAAAAGAATAAAATTTTACAAACCCCGGTTTGCTGTACAATTCTTCCGATTGCTATTTGCAGTTCTTGGTTGGTGCCGACCAGGAAGAATTCTACAGTGGCTCCATATGATGTTGGCTGTTTAAAAAGCACTTGGTGTTCATGAACTTCATATAACATTGACTGACCTAATGCTTCAATATACCGGTTATCGTAGATTTGCTAGTGTTTCCTGTTTGTGAGTTCCATGTAAGGAAGCTGTAGGCTGGTTGAGCCACACCTGTAAATCTAGTTTGTTCAATTTGGTTTAATTGAAGGCGTTAATGTTTGTTACGAAGGTTAATAAACATGGTGAAAAGCTAAATCACTTCTCTGGTTTTCCTTATTCAATGGGTCTGGTAGACCCAATCCCTTGAATTTTGTTATCTCCTTAAGACCAGTAAGAAAATGTAGACGCTAATGACAACTTGTATTCATTTAATTTGCCACGTTCCTCTGCTTGCAGCCAACTGTAGAGCGCTAGAATGACTGAATGACCACTGGGTGGCAGTAGCTGCTTTCTGTAAATGAAGCTCAAGGCCTGGAATAGAAGATGGCTTTACTCAGGGCAACTGCTACTTCCTTAGGCCGGTCATGCACCTGGCCCTAGCCTAGCGCATGCTTGTCTTGTTTGAACTATTAATGGCTTATCCCCAGTGACTCAAACACCAAACCAGTTCAGCCTAGATGTAAAATGGGTTAATGACAAACCAACTAAGTGCATGTGTCAAAAAATATATTGGCCTTCGGTAGATATAAAGTATCAGTTGGGCTTCATTTTCCTGGCGGCTGTCTAGATCTGCATCCTGCAGGCCTGTTAATCTAGGCCTGCTCTGCCTAGCAATTTGTTCATAGCTGTAGCTCATCAGCTAAAGAAGTTGATATTAATAGCAAATTTATTAATAGCATCTATTTATCACAATGCATGAGCCATGGTAATCCCACTCCCCAAAAGTTGTAAAAGCCACATTTGAATCATATTCAAGTAGCTCCAATTGTTCCAAATGTATTTCAATTTAGGTCAAAACATGACATGCATTGGTTGCTCCTAACAATAAACTTGTCTGACAGCCATGCTTTAGGGTAGCGATTACATGGTATTGTGAACGAATAGGGAAAATGGCAAATATGAGATATAGATGAAGTGAAAAAAACGAATTGAACAACATATAGAAATATGGTAAGACATTTAGGAAATTCACCATATCCTTGCTGAAACAATTAGGATACTCCTCCATTCAAACCCCAACCCTGTTCACCAACACAATTGACTCATAGCTTGCCATTATTACCAACAGCATTGCTGCTTTTCAAGAGACAACCAAAACATGTGACTGAATGCAGCTGCAAGTCAATAAGGCCTATTGTCGGCATGGTAACAAGCGATGGTCAAATAATTGGTCTAAATTCAGACACAATGGCTATTATCTGGGCACACTACCCTACAAATTGATGGTAACAATATTTTTGGTTAGATCGTCCAAGCATTAGTTTTTAGAATCTGATCTGCTAAATGAGTACCAAAGCAGATCCTTTATAGAGGCAAAATTATATTGTTCTCTCTGCTGGCTGTGGTAGTCTCAAGTACATTTCCCCAGTCATTAATTGCATCACTGCTTATGATGCAAAGCATATTTACATGGCATCCGAGGTCATGAGGATGAATACTATGTAGTTGTAGGCTATTATTTCCAATTGTATTTTGCTGGCAACCCGGTTTTCTTTTCGCAAACGTAAACAAAAAAGGACCAGTTTCATCAGATTTGTTCACCCACAGCCTGGGTGCTTGACAACAGAATCTAAAACAGATTATCTCAAACCCAATTTGAGAAGACGAGAAGTTCAGTTTAGCAGGGCATACAGACTTATGACAAAATAACCACACAGCACTTAATTTCTACTTGTCGCCATGGATATTCGCTGATTATACTAAGGATGGTTTTATGAAATTCATTTTCTTAATTTTCAATCAATAGGCTGCAAGGCCTGTAGATAACATTATCCACATGATCAGATAAAAGGTGGTATTTACTAAACACAAGGCAGAACCTTAATTCAGGAATGACAATGGTTTGTTGTTGTTTTAGCCAGGCCTTTGACTACCCGCCCCATCATGTCTCTTCCTTCCTGTTTATCCAGAAAATGTATTATTGAGTGACACAAGCCTTACAGAAGATAACACATGTTTATGTTTAGTAGAGGTTTGTTCATACTTTAAGATGGCCTGTCAAGGCAGCAGGATCTGGCAAAGTAAGCTTAAAACATTTTTATATTGACTTGTATCATGTTTTTATTTTCAAACAAATTTAGCTTCATTAATACATACAAAAAAACACATTGATTTTCCACCATAGGGATACTATATACAAGATTGAGGGGTAGGGAGGGATTGTGAGAGATACATTGTGAGTAGCAGCAGAAATACGATTTAGTAATTAAAACAATATTAATATATTATTCCATCTTTTTGGCAAATGGGTATTTTATTTTATCCATCGTCACAGGTGCCAGGCCTTCTACAGGCCTGTTCAAGAGTAGGCCTACACACAGTGTCTCATTATATTTTGTGGAAATTGTAGTTACTTCCACCGTGGCAAGATTATTATGCTAGAACTTAAACACAGAACTACCGGTACAGTTCTGCTTTTGTTCACTTTTTATGAGAACTGTCTTGTAATCAGGGTTATCCTGGATAACACATTTCACCATGGTCGAAAGAATGATGAAATTTCTAACGTCCACGATCCTTTATCTTATCTCTATGCTTAACACATTCAAGACCCTATATACAGCCTGTTTGCTTAACTGCCAGCAGTTAAGTTTAAAGATATGAACAGCCCACTTGAGTTCCTTAGTACATCCATAATAACCCTTACATTGATTTGAGGCTAAGCTTGCTAGCCTCTTGTAAGGCCATCGTCCGTAAGGCCATTGCTTCAATCAGTGCTCCCATAGTGGTGCCCATTGGAAGGGCTCTCCTGTAAACTGGTTTGGGAGATATCCTCCTCTATCACCTCTGGGGACACATGTTGTTTGAAAGAGTTCGACACAAACACCACCTGTGGGGTAATCAAAACCAATGTTACATTTAAGATATGATGCTTCCTTTTAGCAATATTGTATTGCAATAGTAATGCACACCAAATGCTTTGCAACAATTTTATATTTCTAACATACTAGTATATATCATAAAAACCAAATCATATATAATCTCTACTTAAACTATAATTGTGTGCTTTAAGTTAAACAAATAAAACATATCTTTGGCCATTGTAGAAGAAATATCTGATAAATAACACATTAGCCTGCCACACATGCCTTGTGCGTATTCAATCACCCAGTCTTTGATCTGAAAACAGTTTCAGTATAGAGCCACGGGGGTCATCGTCATCCAAGTGGGGTTAAGGGCTGTACTCACAGTGAGAATGGCCACCACAGCTCCCTGCAAGAGGCCAATGAGCACGTCACTCCAGTGGTGCATATAGTCAGACACGCGGGACAGGCCCACATACATGGCAGTGGCCAGCAGGAAGAACTGGATGGTGGGGCGCAGCAACCTGGCCCATTCATACTTGAGTCTGGCCTGGATGTACAGCTGCAGAGCACGGGAGGGACACACAAGAGACACACAGACACCCTTATTGTCCAGCACTCAATGGACCGTCTATCCGTTGTCTTCGATAAATAAGTACATACGCTGACAGTGACAATGTGCACATGGGTCACAGCTGCAATCTCGTGGAGATTTTAAAAAGTCCACGCAAGAATATAGCGATATGCTGAACCATACATCCCTATACATTGGCTCTTAATGGACCGGCTATGGGTTCTAGTAGGTATGAAGAAAGTAGGCTCAATCTAGCTCAGTTCAAAAGTGCAGTAGATTGAAATACACTGTGCTAGATTGCACTAAATTCTTCCCACTGCAGCCTTAAATCAATAAATCTGTACTACTTACTGCCAGAAACAGCATGCAGTACATGGAAAAGGATGAATGACCAGAGTAGAAGGAAAGTCTGTAAATAGGAGACGAGAGAGAAAACAAATGAGAGTGAACAAACATTGAAAAAACATTGTATTAACACAAAAAGCTCACTCCACAGGAAATAGCGACTCAGCCTTACTCAGGTGAAACGTACACAAAGGCAGCTGCAGAGTAGTGCTAAATTATGGGGTTATGTGCTATATGAGCACAATGTTGGGCAGGGCCGCCGCTCCCCATACGCAGAGTACACAGGGCAGAGCAGCGTAGTGCCCCAAGTACCTGGCAGGGGCCCCCAAAATTAAGGTTGCTAATGAAATATCATGATAATTATTACATTACAAAATATATAAATGAGTTATGAACAGGCCCACTGTTGTTATTAAGAGTCCCCCCCGCTTCCCTGAAATGGTACAGCCTTCAAAGCTCTCGTCTTTTGGCATCGGAGGCGGAGCATACTTTCTCAGCGCAGTTTTTCTAAACTGAAACTCATTCAAACATATCTATGGCCAACAATGTGACAAGAACGCTTAAGTGGCACATAGGGGCTCTTATGATGACTTGATTAGCGATTTTGCTGCAAGGAAAAGTCATCCTGCACCTTTGTTAAGCCTCCTGCAGCTGTGGACAATGCACACGCAATTTAGAATTGCACACTATCCAACAGGACTTCTGTGTAGTGTAGGGAAAATATTTTGATTAGGACAATACTGCAGTTTTTGGGTGTGTGAAAAATAGTTTTGTGTGTGTGTGTGTGTGTGTGTGTATATGCGTGTGTGTGTGTGTGTGTGTGTGTGTTTATTTGTTTTGATGACTTCCTTCTATACCTTATTTATGTGCATAATTATTTTTGTTAATCTTTGGAGCCTGCAGTTGTTATTATATTGTAATGCTGCTGTTGAAAGGTTGTATGTATTACTTACTATTATTTTTTACTTTACTTTATATATTACTGATGATGCAGTTGAGGCTGTTATTTTGATACTCTATGATGACATGTGGGGGGGGGGGGGTGGGGAGCAATTTATGACAAATTATGCTTAGGGCCTCCAAAAGCTTAGCAGCGGGCCTGATGTTGGGTGTATGTGCTAAATGAGTAAAGTTAAGTAAAAGCCCCAAGCATTTGCTGCTTGTATATTCAGAAATCATTATTTATGACCATTACTTCAGGCATTCGCCAGTTGCAGTCCCAGGTTTATTACCTCGCTTCGACTTCCTGCTCCTGGTCTCCTGTACATGTGAAGTTCTCGATGTATCCTCCGGACTTGCAATTGATCTTGTCCCAAACCGGTTTACACGCAGCCAGGTAGTGTGGGCGTAGCCGACCAATGGTGGCTTTGGCTATATCCGTCAGCGACATGGTGGCCAGGGCTCCGAAAACACAGCTGCCCACACCTCTGTAAATGCTTTCCACGTAGGACATCTCGTGGACGCAGGACCGTTTGGCTTTGATGCGAGACATGTAGACGGTGAGGCACTCACCGCAAATTATCTGAAAAGGATAGAGTGTGAGCCGTGCTTCCCCAGTCAGGAGTTAGTGTCCGATAGGTAGCAGTATACAAAATATAAACGGGAGGTCAGCAGAGAAAGGCTTGAAAAGAAATGAAAGACTCAAAATAAATATGATTTATTTTAGTGTGGTATGAACAGTAGGTGATGGGGTAGGTTGATCAAATCGTTTTTGAATCATGTGATGTGATGAAATAAATATAAACATTGTGTAGTTTGTGAAGGTTAAAGAGAGAGAGCCTGATCGATGCTGATACACAATGACGAAAAATCATACATGCACATCTTACACATTCATCCCATACACCATTGAACCCATCCTGTGTACAGCGGTCACTCACCACGATCAAGGTGAATGGGATCATGACCCCCCCCAGGAGCTCGTAGGGGATGGTCTCCTCTTTGAGAGGGTACCTGATGCTCTCATCGTTGCAGAAGAAGCCCCGTTTGAACGGGCTGTGTTTGGGGGTAAGGATGAAAAAGGGAAGCCCCACTAGAAGAACAACGAGAAAGGAGCGCATGTTTATGATATGAAACGACAATATAACAACGTCCAAAGGTCTATCAGAATGAGACGTACATTTGAGGTCACATGGTCACTCAAGGTCCCGTGGGCCTCTAAAGTAGTCTATAACTCTTTTTTTAAGCTTTGTTTATACATTCATTAATATAAACACATTTATATCTATTCATAGATAGAGATTGATTGACTGTATACATATATTGTCAGGCTGTACACAAGTTCAATCATATAGTCTTTTTAGATAGTGTATTGGGCCAGCTGCTAAGTGTTTCACTTTATCTTCATTTGTTTTATACTCATATCTGTTGCTGCTATGACACCTGCATTTATCTCCGGGGATTAATAAAGTTTGAAACAATCTTATTTAGATTGTTTCTTCCCCTCTCCATGTGCCAAGCATGTGCCTGAGTTCAATGTAAGCTGTTATTTCTCTCTTTCTTCTGGCTCCCTTTGTGAGCGTGAACTTTGCAAAACCACTGGGCAACGTGGTGAGTGCAAACCATTGTTATGAAACGCATCTGACATGGGAAATTGGCATTTGTAGTTTGGAGCGACCATGCAAAGCCCAAACATCATTGATATTTAGAATATAACTTGACAGTCTAGTTAAATAGAGAAACTACAAATCGAGAAAGAACATATAAACAAACACACTGAAATGCCTTCAATGTGAGTTTCAAGTTTTTGGTTTAGTTTCATGTCATATTCCTTTCTTGGCACAACAGGTTGCAGGGATGGCCTTTGACCGCTTACTAAGCTAATTTAAAAAACGCCTTAACTCCTTGTTCAGGAATGTTTCTAATACCTGTAAACACCTTGTTGTTGCAGGTGTGCTTGTGAAGTTTCAGGGTGTGTCCAATCACCAAATGTGTGGGCAAACCATGAGATCTCACAGCCACTCCCGTTCAAGCAATTATTTATTTAATATAATATGATTTAATTTGGAACTAGGAGCCATTAAAACCGACACCGGCTGTGGGTTTTACATTTACATAACTATCCTGTCCCGTAGGTTTACCATAGCGACATGATAAGTTATAACCTTGTTAGTAAAGGCAGTTTCCCAATTGGCAAATATGCTTAAAGTTGACTTATAACCAACAACATGTTCCATGTCACAGTGTAAGCCTATTTTGTCAACATCCTCATGAAGGTCCATTGCTCCAAAAAAGTAGGCTAAACATAAGTGACATTTGATGTCTGTTTTATGAAGTAGTATTGTGGCTACACCTAAAAAGGCTATAGCCTTCATTTTGTGAATAGCCTACTATATAAAAAACTTGGCTGAAGTACAATGATACTATGTTTCGCCATGTGGGTACTTCTATGTGGGCCAAGCCTACAGCCCAGTGTAATTGGGGGGAAATTGGAAAAAGTGCTATAGGCGTCTTAAGTTAAATAGCTGAATAAGCCTGCCTGCCCAAATCCATAACTTATTTGCAGTTTAATATACCGACAGAAGTGAAACCCTTTCTTTACATACCCAGAGCGAGGCAGGTAATGTCGATCAAGATGAGTGGGATCCTTCCAGCTTTAAACATGTTGAGTCTTCTCAAAGACAGTCTGGCAAATAAAAGTCGCGTCCTGGGTGATCGACTGCAGCCGGTTCGTCCAGAGAAGAGGCTAGAGACTATCGGTCTTGGCTATAAAATATCGAGCAAATGTATACATGGTCAGCTTAAATACTACCTTATACTTAATAACCTCCCTATACAACAAATATGCCCCTATGTATACTTCCCTATACAACAAACAAATGTAAAATACTATCCACTGTTCTACGTCTAGTCTAAAATCACGCTATAAAGTGTGCTCTATCGTGCCCCCATAGCGGATGTCCACACACCAACTAAAACTATACGGCTGCCTTCCGCGTATCGTCGGTCTACATCTAGAGATAATCACGGTGGGGATTACTGACTGGGAGACCGCTGAGCGCGACCACAGAGTCGTACCATGCGCTGACTCCTCCCATTTAACTCGCACCGTAGTAGAGGTGTTGTCCGCACGTCTCGATCGTAGCTATTTCTGTCGCTATGGCCTACATAGATGAGCACTATGAGAGTATTCGTTATCTTTTCAATCTTGAAGATAGGACCGCATACTCTTGTGGTGTCTTGGTAGGACAGTGCATTGTCTGTTTTTATTTAATTTTTTTTTGTTATTGGACATAATGAACCACGAGAAGTAGGCCCTGACATAGCTATGGCTCTACTGCAAGTCGAATCTCAACATGCCAATTCAAGTCGCTAGATCATTGATTTGCGTATTTTATTTTGTTTATTTATACAATTATGCAGGCTATGGTATGGTAGGTATGTAAACTAAACGATATAAACATAATTTATCTAAATTCATGAAAATTATATCGTAAATTCAAGTTTGAGAGTTGTATAGCGTGTAGTGGTTAGCCTAATGTTGTAAAACAAGTAACAAAGTAAACAAATCACCTGTTTATAATGCTAAAATATTTAATTCCTCAGAGTCAGGGTAGAGTTGTTAGAAGTTCACAGAAGTCCATATAAGTTCACAGACGCATGTTTAATTTACAGGAAAATCTGACAAAAATCATTTCACAATTTCATCACAATGTCATCCATTTGGTTCACAGATCATGGGTGTACCGAAGTATCCTATAACATCCATTGCCTCAACTCCTTAGGTTTTGAGCTCTCAAATGGTCCTCAATCTGTTGCTTGAAGAACAGCTCCCCCAAGCGGCCATGCGAGGCCTCGCTCAAGGCCTTGGTCTGCATACACATCTTGTACTTATCCGGAGTCAACTCATCCGCACAGTGCTTCTCATGCCAGAAGTGAAAAAGGCCACGCGAGGGTGAACGAATCACCATGAGCTTGCTGTGAAGATACTTCCTGTACAGATGCACGTCCTCCAATCCCCAGCCTTTGATGCTCCGATCGAACCCACCTGGAAACAGGTTAACAATGTTCTGGTTAGGGTCCATAGACATGTGACCATCAACAACAGACTAAGTCATATATACGTTACCTATGTTGAGGAAATCAGATCGGTACTGGCATGTCATACCAAAGCCAAAGTCCCTCCAGAATCCTGTGTCTTTTTGTATCACCTGTTTGAAATAACAATGTGTAACATTAAATACTAGTAAAATACAATACTTACTTACTAACCAACCCACTCACTTTCTCTTGCTCCCTCACTCACTTACCCCCACCTACCTACATACATACACTCACTCACCCATTTATCCAGTCACTTACTCACACTTTACAACTCACCCACTCACATACAGTAGATACTTGCTCACTTACTTGCTCATCCACTCCCTGAACCACCCATCCTCACCCTCGCTCCCTTACTTACTCACTCACCCATCCACTCTCTACCTCCCTCCCCGCCTCCCTCCCTCTCCCTCCCTGACCCACCAGTTGCTGTTCAATAGGGGGGGGCTGTGTCAGGTTGCTGTAGATGAGGGACGGGTTGTACTGGCTGAAGAGCACTGGGTAGTAGACCTTCTTACCTAGAAACAAGCACCATAGCGTCAAACCACCCCTGCCCCCAAAAACAGTATGTTGTGTATGCAGACTTGTCTTCCATTTGCACGCACTAGAGCTGTACGGAATGGGAATAGTTGAACACATTCTAAATCAATACAATAGATTTGTTCTGCACACATTTGTTTCAACCAATATGGATTGAAACCGGTACGTAATAAAAACTGGTTTGAAATGTAGGCAGCAAATAAAATCGAATCGTTACAAGGTCATTGGATCATGAATTTATCAACAGTGGTCACAGGTAAATATTATGTTTTAAGGGAACTAACACAACTAGTTCATACCAACTGATGTCATAGATTTTGGCCGATATATATTGGTGCATCCTTACTGCCCACCATAAAATGACTGTTCCATCCTTTTCTGCTCTCATACGACTGTAGTGGCTGTGTCAATCCTCACTCTCTAGCATGGTCCCTTACTTTGCCTTTTACTCAAGCAGTCAGGGAGCGTAGGCCATTAACAAATGTCAACCCTTAGTCTCTGTTTGAGGTACTCAGAGTTTAATAGGTCAAGACATTTAGACTATGTGTATCCATCTCCAGTTTAATTCTTAGCCTAAATCCAGACCTAAAGCCGGGTGTCCAAGCAGCTTCTCACCGGGCTCGGCGTTGAGTCTGCAGGAGGTTAAGAAGTCCGGGGTAAAGAGGATGTCCACGTCGCAGAAGAAGAGCAGAGCGTTCTGGCTCCTCTTCCAGGCCCGGGCGCCCACCTCCAGGCCCCGGCCGCGGGAGAACTCCTCGTTCATCTGGATCAGTGTGAAGTTACGGAACCGAGTTTCCCTGGAGGAGAGAGGGGAGAGATGGGTCTTGCTGTTAGCCACTGAGATAACCTTCCACATTAACCAATCAACCTAATTTCCAAATACAATCTAACTTATATTTGAATAAATTTGAAGCTAATTTGATTTAATCATGAGTACATCAATTTGGAATATAACCAAAAATCCATGCATTTATTTCACACTAAGTCTCTAAATGTCTTCAAAATAGCTGATATCTATTAGCCTGATGATAATCACTTATCTGCATATGTTTGCTAAACTTGCCAAGAGGAAAAGGAAAAGAAGAAAATTGAATAAGAAACTCCTATTAATATAGGACTTTCTTGTTATGCTTTGCATGCTGGACATTTCCCCATGTCTCAAACGCCCGAGGCATCAAAAGATTAGCTGATTAAGACAAACCGCAATTTATGAGGAAAATATGCTAATATAGCTACCTCTCTCTCTCTCTCTCTCTCTCTCTTTTATTTTTTTAAAGCCATATTGGAAAAGATCTGCAATGCAGCAAAGAGACCTCTATTTGTGAAATCGTGGTCATGAGTAGAATGTTACATTTTGTGTCTTCACAGTCCACATGCAAACTCTCATAAACAGAGCGTATTCTGCCATTGTTTTCAATTCCGTTTTACCTTTCGATGAATTTGACCTCCCTTTAAAATGAGACAAATCAGAAATGTACAAAAATGAACAAGGCCGGACATTTCTGAGTATGTGTGTTAACTGTGAAGCTATTTCCAGTGGTGTCATGTGTTACTCATGGAGGTGATAAGGGGGCCGCTGTTGTCTGCTTGTTTATTCGATTTCACGCTGCTTGTAATTTGTTGAGTGTTACCTAGTGGTCTGGTCCAGAATAGCTTTCACCTGGTCGATCTGATCCCGACCGAAGTACACCACAGTGAGGTGGATCACGTTATCTTGATTAATGCACACCTTTCTGGGCAGAAACACACACACACACACACACACACACACTCCCTAAGAACTAAATCAAGACGACACAACATCATACTTTCTTTATTATACTTAATGCATTTTTTCTTTTCGGAGACGTATCTATTACTGTCTGTTCATTTGTTACTTGTTACTTGTTACTTGTTACTTGTCTCTTGTCACTTTTATTAAGTAATGGTATCCGCAAGAAGCACTTTCATATTTGACAGAATTTTGAAGAATATGCTGCTGGTAAATACATTTTCATAAGACTTACAGATCTCTACCATCCGTACTGTTGTGATGTGTGTGTGACTGAAAGAACCACAGCCATACGTGTGAGACATGAAAACACATTGCTCATTCACTCGCTGGGATCTTTGTAGTACCTGAAGTTGCCCATGAACTGTCTGAAGGCGTCGGCCCTCTTGGAGAGGGGCAGGATGATATTAATGAGCATGTTTGCCGTGTCCACCCTCTCGCTCTTCAACTTCATCATGGGGCCAAAGGGCCGGAAGAACACCAGCCGGGTGAAGTCGTGCACACCCCCGCCTTTAAACAGCATCTCGTACACCGTTCCCCTGTCCCTCTCTGTACGCGTCAGCCCTGTGGAT
>JAOPJL010000141.1:11217851-11230546 GCA_027123545.1 Trisopterus esmarkii | reverse complement strand
CACACACACACACACACACACACACACACACACACGCACACACACACGCACACTTTAGTTTCACTCAACAAGTATGGTGATACACTGCGACTGAACACTCATTTTAATTACCATAACATAGAGGGTGTTCAATTATAAATGGCTTTTTTAATTTAGTTAGTCTTCAAAACCCCGAAAAGGACTAGATTTGCAACCTCCTCGAGTGTGCGCGCTTGTGTGTGTCTGTGACTGCCCCGCCAATGTGGAGGGAATACTAACGCGAGTAAACAAACCAAAAAGACGTCAATGACAAACTTGACTTCAAAATCACCACTTTATGACTGACAGGAAGTTTCAAGTGTCACTAGGCCAGAGAGTGCTCTTTAAAGTACAACCAGTCGGGTGTGTACTCTGAATAGGAAACAACCACTCCAAATCATCGTGTCTCCCATACGGCATGCAGTCACAGGCAGTTCCACTTCTGGGGCATCTCCACTGGGGCTCTTAGGGTTACGGTTCGGTCGAGCAAGAGTTTAAGTTATTGGATAAAACTAGAGGAATTCTGACAGGACTGAAGAGGCATTTCAGGCTTGTGGAAAATTCTGTTTGACTTGCACAACTGTCAACTGTGGAATGCATTAAATCGCTTGCCCGGACCCTGGTAAAAGATAGATTACGCTTTGATCGATGAGATTGGGGCCTTGGTTTCCATGGCCGCCCACTACTACATTTCTAAATCGATCCTACCCCAAAGCATGCTAAATCCAGCAACAGCTATTTTCTTCATAAAATGCACGAAAAGCAAGTCTGATGCTAACTAAAATAAGGATAAGTGCACAGTATGAGAAATAATCCGAGTTAAAAAGTTAATGAACAGTTTGACAATCACTTAAACTGCAAGTGACGTTTTCATTAAATAAACTTATAGAGCTTTTGAGATCTTGACTACGGATACAGTCTCCTATGGTAGAGAGTGTTGGATGAGGCTCACCTGTAGTGTCCATCACAGAGACATTGATAAATGCAGGCAGACAGCGAGGCAGCCAGAGTGTGCATCACGTAAATCTAAGAAAACAGATGGGACAAAAACATATATGCATCGGAAAAGGGCCTCACTTTCTTTAAAATATACTGAACAAGGCAATGTACCAATAGAAAACAAATGTTCTGTTTACTGGTATTTTATAGTTGTTCCACTCCACCTTAAAAACATACCGACAAACATTTAAAAGTTTCTCAGATGTGGAATGGCCATCTGTTTTCATCATAATAAATAATGACTGGGAGTCAATGGCAATCGAAATTTCCATGGTTCGTTAACCAGCTAACAATCCTAAAGTACCCTGGGAGGTAATGGATGAACAGGGTGAATTTCCCAGTGGGGATTTCAGAATCTCACCTCGTTGTTGACTACGTCGGGGTGTGGAGGGGAGTCCAGGGAGGTAATGGTGTGTAAGATGTCGTGGGCCAGGTTGGTCAGGTGCACAATGGGATTGGCTACTACCGTCTTGGCATTGGCTGTGCAAGCCAATAGGAGTGGAATGGAGGCGGGTGGTTGGCAGGGAGCCACAGGCGATGGGATGGAATCGTCCTGTGGAATATAAATGCAAGTCGTTTATAAGAGCTAGGAAGATGACATTGTGTGTCATCCAAGAAAGTAAAAAATAGTAAAACACATACATTGCTCTGCCAACGTCTACAGTCGTATTTATACCTACCTAAGCAGTATTAATAGAGAAGTATTACCATGCAATACCCATCAACATTCCCTCAATGGCCAAAAAGAGTAAACATAATATAGGCAATACAAAGTATCAGGGTGATCATATCTGGCTCAACTGCGCATTGGGTCAACACTGCCAGGATTCAAGCTTTTATTCACACTGGGGCCACGCAGACTATGAAGGAGCATGCACACAAGTTCCTGGAACATAAAGGCCTCCAGCAAATGGCCAACATAGTTTCCCTCAAAAACAACCAGAAAAACCTGCAGACTTGGTTATACAATAGCCCTATTCCCAGATGGCCTTTGTATGACTTGTTGTTCCCAGGCCACCCTAAATATATCTTTGTTTGTCTGCTCAGAATTTCCCCAGGAGTGGTAAGAGTAAGAAGACTCTGACTGTTTGTCTATTGAGCAAAGTACAATACACAAAATGAACCTCTGCATTGAACGCAGCGCTAGGAGTAGTGGGCAGCCGCAGTGAAGCGCCCGGGGACCAACTTCAGGTCTTCTGCCTAGTGCCCAGGTCAAGGGCACCGGCGGTTGTATTAACCTAACATGGACGTGTTTTAGTGTGGGAGGAAACTGGAACACCCGGAGGGGATCCCAGTTTACACGGGGAGAACATACAAACTCCACACAGAAAGGGTCCCTCCCCCTCCCCAGGGTTTGAACCAAGGCTGATCCCGCCGTGAGGCAGAAGTGATAACCACTGCGCCAGCCAGCGAACTCAGTCTGGCCTGCGGAGAAGTGAGCAATCAGTACAACATGTCAGCCAATTGCTTCAGGTGTGTGAGTTAGCCCTTCCCGGAGAACAAATACACAACCCTGTGTGCGTCACATGATCTCCGCTTTCATTGAGGACAGACTCCCAGAGGACTGTGTGTGTGTTCAGCCTTTTAATATTGTGCTGCCAAGCCAATACACACCACGCTCTACACAATGAATGGGTTGTCGAGATGTCATGCTTGTTGGTGTTGTGGGGTTTTAAAGTGTTGCTGGTGAGATTATTATTCTTCAGGGGGGAGGGTGGTAAGCAAGAGCATATGGATGGATATATAGTATGTTTATTAAGCTTTAAGCTGCATAACTGGGTTACCGTGTAAATTGTGTCAGGGCAGGGGTTGACTCAGAGCCAACGCCGGGGGCACGGTGTCAGGTCGGGTTACGCGTCTGACTCTGAGCGGGAAGTGCAAGTCGACAGCTACGGGGCCTGGCCGTCCGTACGTCTCCGTGCACCGACTGACCTGGTGAGACTCCTGCAGCAGCAGGATGAGCTCCATGCGTACGGAGGCCAGTCCTCCACCGTGAGAGCCGTGGAGGCTGCAGTAGCTCAGGAACATCCGGAGCAGGGGCTGGTTGGTCTGCAGCCACAGCCGCCTGCTGCGCTGGCTCTGCCCACACGGGCTCTGCCCACACGGGCTCCCCACCTGCATGGGACATACCGACCCATCACTCACCACCACCAACCATTCGTTGGTGTTTTTTTTGGTTGTGATATTTCAACTGACATTTCTATATTCAACCCATAGTTTGTCGTCAAATGAGCATGGTATAGTGAGTTGAAACATCATTTATTATGAGCAAAAGAGGCATGCTTCATTAACATCATGACAATCTGTAAAATGTTAAAATGGGAATGGAGAAACTCGTTAAGCTCAGGGACCGAAATGTGTTCATCCAAAAAACCATGAGTAAAAAGAACAAATGGAGTCCGCCAGACCCCAAGAAGGAAGACATTTGGGCTTGCACGAGAGGCATATTTTCTTATCCGGCATATCCGTCTACCAGCATGGTAAGACAGCAGCACCCACCTGCTGTTCTTCTGCTGTTCCAGACCCAGGGTCCAAGCCTGGAACGTCTGGGACGGCCAGCTCTGTGAGACTGGGCCTGTAGCTGCAGCAATGCTGAAGAGCCACCACCTGGAAAAACACAAATTAATAAGAAAGGGACACAGTCCAAATATTACGATTCACACTGAAATGGCCAAAAGCAAAAGTGCTTCCTGCCAACAATGACTTGTCGGTCTACCAAACGCCCAGAAGACAATTTTATTTTGGTTTGGCAGAATCCGTCTCTATGCTTATTCGAACATCTTAAGTTTTCCTTGAATGTGTGTACTGGGCAACAGAAGTCGCTTTTAACATAACAAAGAAGTTCCTCCCCATCAACCATTAAGGAACTTCACGAAAAAAGCATAAATAAGCCAAGGATGTAATTGCAGTTAGTTTAGATGCAAGGACAAAGCATTTCTATAACTTTAGTTAGAAATAAAGTATCAAACAGGGAGAAGAGGAGAGAAAATGTAGGGGCAAAAAAAACTAAAAAACCCACCATGGCCACTTTGGGCCGTTTTATAGGCGGGTCGGTTAACTCGATTAATGGCGCTTGTTCGGTTTGAGACGACGGTCGTTACCTCTTTCTCCAGCCACTGGCAGAGCTGGTAGCGCAGCTTCCCCCCGTCCAGCTCGTAGCCTGTGGACAGAGTGCGCAGCTCGTTGGTCAGGATCTTCAGACATGCGTGGAACTTCAGTTGGGCCGCCGCAATGTCGTCCGACGGCGCCAGGAAGTCGTCGCCGTCCTCCGCCGTCGTCGACGCCTCGGTAAGGGGCGACGTCGAGTCGTGTGCGCTCTGGAACACGCTGCGGTTGCCCGCCGTGCCGCTCTTATCGCTGACGTCTTCGTCGTCGTCGTCCTCCTCCTCCTCCTTGTCGCTCTCCCACTTGAGCTCCAGGGATTCGTCGGGCTGCGTCAGCGACGGCTGACTCCAGTCGAAGCTCAGCACAGATTCCGACCGGCTGTTGGACAGGCTCCCGCCGTGCGACTCGTACCCGTTTAGAACCGGCTGAGACCAGTCCAGTTCTTTCCCACCGCCGCCGCCGTTGCCGTCGTCGCTGGCTCCTGCCGGGGTGGCGGTCCCACCGCTGCCGCCGTCCTGCCGGAGCGGGCTGGAGCGTTTGTGAACCTTGGGCATCTTGGAGAGCACCTCCAGGGCCAGCATGGGGCAGCCGGCCTGCAGGTGTGCGTGGGCGGCGGTGAAGAATAGCCGGCGCTCCACCAGGCTGATGGAGTCGGCCCGGCGCCCCTCCGTGGTCAGGCCCACCTTGGCCTTGTCCGAGGAGCCCAGGTGGCGCCGCAGGAGGAGCGGGTGCGTGCGGAGGTAGGTGTAGAAGTTGAACACTTCGGGGTTGCACGGAGACGTGGAGGAGGGGCCTGGAGAGTGCGGAGCAAGGGGCTGACATTAAAGACGGACAGAGATAGAGACCGTAGGATATATATAGGAATAGAGATATTAGATGGTAAGAGGTAGAGAGATAGACAGAAATGGAGATAAGGATCGAAGGCGAGAGATGAAGATAGAGAGTGTGTGAAGGAGACATAAAGAGCATGAGATAGAGAAATAGAGCTATAGAGAGGAAGAGATATAGTGGGCACTTTAAGTTTTCTAACATTTGTCTGTTGTATATTGAGCTATGATCAAGCCCTCTTAGAATCTATTGCATATGTCTCTGTGAGGTTGTGGGATTGACTGTGTGCGTGACCCTCGCAGTTTCCCCCTCAGGGATAAATAAAGTGCATTCTAGAGAGGCCGAGAGGGAGAGAGCGAGCGAGAGACCTACTGGTCTCTGATGCGATCCCAGGGCTCCCAGGGTCGGCAGCAGGCTGCTGGAGGAGAGTGTCCAGAGCGCTGCTGTAGTCCTCCAGCACCCAGTGAGCCATGCTGCAGAGGAAGGGGTCTGGGTGGGCCTCAACCTGAGAACCAAACCAAACACCCCGGTTATTACACCACTCCGCAAAACATTCTGCTCTCATGAGACAGCCTCCATCTTATTTTTTTCTGCCTGACAAATCTGATATCCTAGCTATTTATAGTTATCGTTGCTATGAGGTTTCAACACAGTCCTGTGATTCATTTCCTTGAGGAATCATCTTGTGCTTCCTGAAGGCATAAATATATAATTGGTGTATACGAGGCACGATCCGACTCGCCTGTTTGTCTTGTCCCAAGATGTGCCTCTGGAGGATCTTTTTGTAGGTGGGGGCCGTCCCGAACTCACATTCATACAGTCTGGAGATGACCAGGGCCAGCTGTAGGTCCTGCATCTTCTCTACACACACCTGGACGGAGAGGACATTTAAAATGTTTCAGCTGACTGATTTAACACTGCTTTGTTCATCCTTTCCATTCCAACTGTATAAACACTTGAAAGACAACGCCATAGTTCAAAGTGAGTAGACTGGTTTTTCCAACCGTTTAAGGACAGCTTAAACATTTCCCTGAGGAAAGAAGGGTGGAGAGAAGCCAGCGATGCAAAGGGAACACACAGCAGGTGGTAAGCAGAGGTGCAACCCTTTAGCATGTGAGCTGCATATCAATCAGACGGCCGCCCAAATAGAGAGGGATTGACTTTCCCAGCGTGCCACTCACTGTCAAGAGAGAGAAAACGCTTGCCCGTGGAAATTGCTTTACCTCCACAGCATCCTTGAGGGAACCAGCAAGCAGGAAGAAGGCGGCAGAGTGTTGGAACCGCTGCTTCCCCAGCAGAGAGAAGGCATTCTTCAATGCCGCTTTCCTCCACCGGTCCTCGTTGAAGTTATTGCTGAAGAAGGCTGTCATCTTGGGGTTGTTTTGAGACCTGTGGATAGGGAGTCGGCACATTTAAAACAACAGAGTGGATATCATTAGTCGTCCCCATCTGACAGCATTGATCTCGCTGTCTCGTGTGTGTGTTGTGTGTGGTGTATGGTGTGTGGTGTGTGTGGAATATGGTCACACACACACGCATTAATCCAAGGGAATGTTTAAGCCTGTGTCTCCCGTTGCCAATGCATTGTGCTTGCCTGTACAGTCCCCAGACCACCGCCTTCTTCTTCATGGCAAGGTAGAAAATGGCAGCATCCAAGGGATCGTTGTTTCTTTGAAAGGAAGCCTTCGCAACCTGACAGATGAAAAAAATAAAAGAAAAAAAACGTCTTCAAAGCTCGGCCCAGTTTCGTCCAAAGTGGAAGTTACCATTTTATGGGTCATTTCAGAGAACTGCAAGCGCAGAAACAAGCGTGTCGTTTCACACCGCATCAGCAAAAATCAAAAAATGTTCCTGCTTTAATGGACATTTATATTCAACGGAGTAGCGCAATCCAAATAGAATAGTGCGGCCAGTCGTGGCCCGCGGCTTAACGCTAACAACAAAGCATGAACTCTTACAATACATTGCATTTCCCGCAGTCTCTCAGGCTCTTGTCCCTTGTACCTTCTCCATACACCTGCGCAGCTTGTTGGTGCTGCGGAGCCACCAGCCCAGGCCCATGGAGCGCAGCTCGGTCCAGCTGGGCTCCCCTCGCTGGTTGGCAGGCAGCATGTTCAGCAACTCCTCCTCTGCCTCCGAGTGGAAGGCCCAGGCGTAGTGGCACGTGGACAGGCCTGGGGGAGGGGCCGGGGCAGAACATCGCAGCGGTCACACGAAGCTTGAGGCCTCGGGTTATTTACAGTGCAGACAACAACACATTGAGTTTGCTTGTGTTTTTTTTTCTCCATTTCAGTTTTGAAGCCTTGGCTGGTTCAGGAGGTTCGGAGTCGCTGAATTGGTCGGTCACACGGACAGGATAATGACGGTGAAGTGGTCGTATAGGAAAGTGTATGAAAAAAGTATTGTGTAAAAAAGCTTTTACACTAACTGTGGACACCGTTGGAAGAATACACCAGAAAGTCCCATTGGGGAGGGGAACAAGGAGAGATGCTTTACTGTTGTAACTCCGTGAACACTGGCGTCAAGCCCCCCATAACACAGAACATCCTGCACTACAAGGGCATTTATGTGAAAATTAGGAAATCCACCTGATGCTTTAATGGTATCAAACAAAAAAGAGCCTGGATCAGCACTGTGGGCACTGTGATGGAAATTTTGTTGTTACGTATATTCTAAATAGGTTTTGTATACATTCCAGGTATGGACTTGCCATCCAGTTATTCTGCAGGGGTGTCTAAAATGTAAATCTTTGTGTGTCATGTCATGTAATCTGGTTTCACATTCCGTTCCCGTGTTGTCTGTTGTTTGGTTGAACCCGTTTTCCCTTGACCACTCTGGGGAGTGCAGGGAAGCAAAGGGTGATAAGGAACGGCCACAACCCGTCTTATGACCTCTTTGAGAAACTTCAATCAATAGATTTCCATATGGTTAACAAAGGCTTTTGGCTATATTGGGGGACAGCAGCCCAACAGTTTCCGATCTAAGAGTATAAGAACTCCTGACTTACTAACTCAGTAGACTTCTCCCAGCGGACCTTTAGAGAGACGCTGGGTGAACGCTCATCTGAGGCCTCAGATTATTATTGTATGCCTGTTTTACTGTGTTGTTGATGCACATTGAGATGTTTCCTTGTTCATACTTTTATTACAAATATATATGACCAGCAATTGTCTGCAAGTATAGTGTGCTATTTTAAAACTAAATATCTCATCTGTCTTAGACGCAATATCTGATGCCGTTGCCATGACAGCACCCAAGAGCATGGTTCCTGTTTCCCGAAACGGTATCCATTACAACGACCTATTTTCATGAACATACCTTGCCGTAACAGCTGGGCCCTATGTGCAGGAGGAAGAGAGGTAGAGAGGAAGGTATGCAGCCTGACAGCCAGCAGGAACCTCAGGCCACAATCATCCAGGGTCTCTCCACCTGGAAGGGAAATGAAGGAGAACCTCAATGCCCGCTGGTGCTCGACTGCTGTCACATGTCAAATCATGGCCAGGCTGCTCAAACTCAAACTTGGCTCCCGACTGGGCTTGCAGAACACACAGGGTTTACTTTACACAGCACATGGTGACTTTCGGGGGCCGGGGTTGGGCAAAGTATGAGAGAACACGTCTCAAACAACTCAATTATTTTTATTTTGAGCTGCCAGTTTCTCCAGTGAGTATCGCAACAACAAATAAAATTTAAGGCTGAACTAACTATACAGCTGCTGGCACAGCCATGATCAATGTACCGGTTGCTCTTTTCTGGCCTTTGTAGTATTTTTGGGCAAACACAGAGCAAGGCAACACGAGTTAGTTCATATTCACAGCCACGGAAAACAGAAACCGGGTGACTTTCAGAGGAGGACCCAGTTCAACCAGGGACGCGTCTCAATATTATTCAACTGAAACAGTGGTTATCCCACCCCACACACACACACACTTGGCATCTGAAAACAGATCACTAGAACAGGGAGCCGTGGGCTGAGCCATGGGCGGGCTCAGCAGCAGCTGTACCTTTGCGGTTGTGGCTGTCCCGTAGGTCGGTGCTGGTGGTGGCGATGGTGTCGGCCAGCGCCATGAGGGACATCTGCTCCATGCTGGTGAGGCCCGGCAGGCTGGAGTGGATCAGGTGATTGGACAGCACCTGGGCGTGCTCAGGTCCGAAGAAGGTGGGGCTGTACTTGGACAGGTCGATCACCTGGCGGGACGCGTAGGGGCCGCAGATTGAACAGGTTTTGGATGAATGAAGAGGATTTGGAACATGAGACTATTCACAGTTCAGGAATGGATTGAAAAGCAATTCTTAGACATACGTTTATTTATTGTTATCATTTCAATAATCATTTAACAGCTTAGAAAGTCAGGGATGGTTAGTGGAAGTAAGGGCAAATGAGTACAAATCACTGTAAGTGCACAATACGTGCTATAAAGAAGCATTTCACTTGCCAGAGGACAGTGGAATAAAACTTTATGATCCCGTAAAAAAGATGCAGTAAAAAGCCAATGCCCAATTTGCAAGATGGAGTGTATACAATACAGCCCATGTCGGACTTGAAGGGGATGGTCACCTTACTGCACAGAGACGGCCTGCTTGGATTTACCACTTGGAAATGCCCTCGGGACAGGTTGTGTGGGGTAGGTCAGTAAGCTATATTAGGTTCATCTTCACCACGGCGGTATAATCAGGTCTATATTGCCCGGGGTGTCCATTTATTTTATTCACTGTGTGGTCCAACTGGATACCTCTGTAGAAGTTGTTTGATCATCACCATACATCTCTTTGATGGTGACATCATGGCTAGTCTCTCTGATCTCTCACTACAAGTAACCATAGCAACATGGGAGCTTGAGCATGCATTTGAGGGGGAATATGCACTTGAGAGAAGGATCTCTCTCACACGACCATCTCTCAAAGATATTTCAAATTTAAGTTTAAACTGTGTTTGTGTAATCCATTCCACGACTAATAATCCAATACATTTCTTGGAATTCAATCCTCTAAACAGCAGCTCCTTGACTTAACATCAGATTTATTCATAAAAAGGAGAATGATTCATTTGTTTATTAAGATGTATAAAGTGGACAGACAGAAAGGTGAAGGTTGAGGGTGACCCTAGGTCCCATTCCTCGCCTCATCTCTGTTCGCCAGACAGATGGCGGAAACCTCCACTTCCAGCTAACGGATTTTGATCACGCCTTACACAAATGCAACACTGTGCTTCGAACGCACCAAAAACCTAGGAAACAGTCATAAACCTTCCCAAGGGTTTAGTATGACCTCTTACATAGAAAAAAAACACAACACAAAAATAAAATAATGCTGCCCTAGCCAATCAAAACCGACCTTGTTCACGGCCTCCTCTTGATCACTGTCCAGAGGCTCCAGGTCAGCTGTGCTGGGCAGGTGGAACAGCTCGTCATAGGCATCGGTCTGGCTGGACCCGTGCCCGCTGTCCCCGCCTACGCTCCCCGCAGTGACTGCAGGGACGGCCGTGCGGCACGAGAGAGAGAGAGAGAGAGAGAGAGATATGGCAGAGAAATGAATAACCGTCATTCAGCTCATAGTAGAAATGAAGAGAAAACAAATCAGCTATCTTCATTCTCATGCACAATGAGTCCACACGAAGCGAAAATGTACACAGAACAGCACAATGAGTAATATGCATGTGTATGCATGTGGTAGCACAATATAAAATGGACAATATAATGAAACGCTGTTCAATCTGTAAGTAGAACCTCATGCGGATGCAAATGCATAAAAGGAAAATACGATTAGGCCAATTAAGGCACAATTAATTAAAACAACATGTGGTGGGTGCCACGGACTGCAAGGATTGGTATTGAGCATTGTTCTCTCCACGCACAGTGAAACTAACCTGTTTTGGGGAGGGTGTCCTGGTCGGCTGCCAACAGAGCGTAGAGAGGCAGGGGGGGGATGGAGTTGATCTGGGTGTAGTCCGCAGGGGAGCCCTCTCCCTTGCTGAACATCTTGATGTCCCGGGCCGTGCTCCCTCCGGCGCTGATGGTCCGAGAGCGCACCCGCTTGTTCAGGTGGGTGGCATTGTCTTTGAGAGTCACGACCTCGCCCGCGATGCACTTCACCAGGTGAGAGAGAATGGCCTTGGCCCGGTGAACCTAGAGACAACATGAGTATGGATATGTATGGATATGTCATTCATATATTAACGTGATTGAATGGAGTACAATTTACATTGCATTTATCTCTGAAAGCGATGTACCGGAACTTTATTTAAGAATAAATCCATATAAAAAAGCTTCTTTGTTTTCTCAACCCAATGCTTACTGTCACTACTAACAACCTTTTTAACTCCAAATAACCACATGACCAAATAAATCGTGCGTGGAAAAAAAATCCTCCTTTACCTTTCCCAGATCCATGAGCTCGATCAACTGCACCGGGTGGTACTGGGGCAGGGTGGGGAAGAGCTGGTGGGCGGCCTCAAACAGCCCAAAGTCCTCCATCTCCACGGGAAGGTCATACGCCGTCCTCTTCCCGCTCAGCTTCTGCGCCAGGCTCGTCATGGACCGGGTCAGGCCCCTCTTGGGCGGGGCCAGCGTGGAGAAGCCGGAGCAGGAGGGGCTCAGCCCCTCCTCCTGGCTCTGCCGGACGGCCGAGAGGAGCGAGGACACGCTGCTGCTCAGGTCCTCCTGGCCGCTGGGGGCGGGGGCTCTGGGCGGTGCGGGCGGCTGCCACTGGGAGTAGACGTGCATCTCACAGTCCATCCCCACCACTAAGATGCCGTCGCGCACCCAGGAGAGGGAGACGGGGATGGGCGGGGAACCTTCCACCGAGGACACCAGGTCCACGGAGCGCAGCAGCACCAGGCGGGACGTGTGCTGGTTCCTGTCGGACGACATGCAGACTTCCGGGGGCTTGCCCGAGAGAGGGCCGTACATGTAGAGCTTAGTACCGATGCCGACCGTTAAGACATGGGACCCGTCCTCCTGGGAGACCCAGTCCAAATGCACTAGGCTCTTCCCTGCGCAAGAGAGGCTGTTCTCGTCGGGTATGGAGAGCTCCATGTCGGGGCTCCGCGCTGTGCCGCTGTCGCTCTGAGTGGTAGCGGTTGAGCCTGTACTGTCCAGGACCAGTGTCTGCTCGAAGACCCACTGTGAGCCTCCCGTGGACTCACATTGGAAGACACTGATGTGGACTAACGATTCCCTGTGGCTAGTGGGGTAGGGGTTGGGCTTGATGTTGGGTGTATGGTTAGTGGCATGGCTGGGCTTGATGCTGGGTTTAGCGTTCATATAAGGAGTGGAGGATATCGTAGGGGGAATGTTCAACGACGGCTGAGAGTTCATCTGGGGGCTGGAGTTCAACGGTGTGTTCGACGTCTGCTTGTAAGCCACGGCGATGCGACTGTTATGACAACAACTGATCTCTATTGGCTGTCCAGGGATGGTCACTGCACTGCAATTGGCCAGTCCCTCCTCCACTAGCAGTGGCCACTCCTCCCAATGGTAGCTTAGCCTGGTCTCTTCCGAGGGCGATGGCGCCGTGACGCTGCACTTCCAGAAGCGCACTTTCCCATCAGAGCAGGATGTGGCAAAGAGGTAAGGTGCACGGCCAGCTGGCAGCAAGGAGGAAGCACTCAAGTGACCTGGAAGAAGAGTTCACCATTAAACACTTCAAAAAGTATGGCAGTTTGTTATTTAAAGTGTGTGTGTGTGTGTGTGTGTGTGTGTGTGTGTGTGTGTGTGTGTGTGTGTGTGTGTGTGTGTGTGTGTGTG
>JAOPJL010000141.1:11205692-11217400 GCA_027123545.1 Trisopterus esmarkii | reverse complement strand
ACACACACACACACACACACACACACACACACACACACACACACACACACACACACACACACACACAATAAATATGTGATCCGTATCTTAACCAAACCAGATGAAATGGTACACGCTCTACTTAAATGTTCAGTACGACAGGGCTTGTCGAACGCACCGTCAAATCCCCATATCCACTTTGGGAACATAGGGGCATTGGAATGTTAGTTATAATGTTTGATGCTATGTATTTTCAGGCATTTTTTAGTAATTAATCATCAAATGATTTTTTAATTACGGGGAGACATTATTGTGTTTGAAAGTGCCACAGTGTTTCTCATGCAAGACGTGGCTAAACAACGTTTTAATTAGCCTAGGTTACAGTTTTAATACACGTTTCTTTAAAATGACTACAACCCTCTTGGGTCCACTCAAGACAGCCGACAAAAACTCCCAAGACGCATTCTGATGTACAAGCCCAATAGGAGTACGTCTGAGTGTACCGGGTTGAGCAGTAACAGGGGATTCGGTTGCAGTTTGGTTCCCAGCGTCATTGCCCAGGATGAGGTCCTCTTCAAACACATGGAGTAGCTGGGTCTCCTTTCCCTGCTGCACAGGGACCAAAGCAGAACACATTCCCCATTAGAGAAGACTCAGCGCCGGACTGCTGGAACTGGGCTTGTTGGCCCTATTGGGAGCAGGGGGAGAGGGGAGCCTGATAATAATAGGTCGAGCCCCCGACACAGCCGAGTGGTGTCTTCATCAGAGCCGGGTCACTGACCTGACACTGTGACACAAGTTGTTCCCCAGTGTGCACGACTCCGTCTGTGCGCATGGACGGACTTGATATGAGTCCAGGCAGAGCTTGCATACACTGTACTTGAATGCTAGCATGTGTACAAGAAATCGGTTGAATCGACAAATCTGGGCTTTGATGAGCAGAGCTGGAAGGCTCGGATATCCGGCACAAAATCCTTATTACAATCCTGTATCGTGTACCCAGCATAAATGTAAGGGTGCACATTGTACACCCACACATTTATGCTGGGAAAAAAATTTGTTGATGGTTTAACCGATTTTTCTACCAGCTACTAGCCTAAACACTGAAACGACCGTTACCTCACTTCACACCTGGAATAAATGGAGTGATAGCAACATCCACATTATGTGCGGGGCATAAGGATCACAGACCAAACACAACCATAGGCTTTGGCATATGCTATGCTGCTTAGTATGCATTGTTTGTAATCTCATCCGTTTCTACACTTGTAGACTTTCTTGCTGGAAGCCAGCACAAAAAAAACAACCTTTCATTTTGAGCGTTGAGATTTCTTGTTAAAAAAATACACTGTTGCCTGCTCTCCTCTGAGACACGTTTTAAAAGGAAGTCTTGACTTTTGTGTGTCGCCAACAAAAGTCTTTCAACTGTTCTGGCAACAGAATGTATTCATCCCTTCACAAATTGTTGTTTTAGAAAAGCATCAGAATAATTTTTATAATAGATATTATTATTACCATTTCTCACCAATTTATCAAACCACAAAAAAACTTTCTGGTGGGGCTTAAGATTCGGTCAGCAACATATTTTAGACAAAGCCGTAATACTTACAAAGTCAGTGATAGCATCCAGCTCAATAACACAGCCAGGTTTGGCTGTGGACTGTTGACTTATGATGTTAAACACCTCCCCAACATATTTCTGCAGAGAGAAAAGAAAGGATTAACAAAAATTAATAAAAAGACTAACAATATAAAGCAATTGGGAATGGCATGACATCTGCCCACAGCATCTTTCTGCAGGAATGCTTTGAACCTGCTGAAAAGATCGTTCACAGATCGTATCATACAAAAAAAAAAACACAAGTCAATATGCCAATTACACAAATGTGTTTCTAGTTTTTCAGGCTTTCATGATTGCATGTGTGCAATACAGAAATGTCTATAAAATTATACTCGATATATATCGAGTATAATTACCGGTAATAAGGTTAATCAAATAGTAAAAAAATATGACCATACTACTACTAGTTGTTGTTGTTAGAAGCAACAAATATGTTTGTATGGTCTGCATGTCTCCTGTAACCACTGTGTTTGGGCAAACCCAAATTCCATCATGTTTTTAGTAAAAAGGTATCCAATTATATATTGTTGTCCTTCAAATTGTTCTAGGCCTGATGACAACATACAAATAACATTACGCCTGCCGCACCAGTGGACCAAGGGTCCAGACAATCACTGAGAATGTCGTTGTGCATGTACAAACAAATGGTCATTGTGTGACATTTGCCTCAAGACTACCAATCAGCGAAACACTGTGCTACAATACTACGTTATTATTGCAGGTGTAAACTTACACATATGTCAGGATTGGAGAGCTCACTGAGGAGTTTCTTGGCTTCAATAACAGCCTGGTAGAGTCTGAGTGAATGACCGTCACTGGCTACAAAGCAGGCACTGGGAGAGTTGCAGTACACCCCTAGAAATATAAAGGAAAACACAGACCAATGAATAGTGGATATTACAGAAACAACAAAGAGCGAACCAATTAGGAATAGAACTGGGTGGAGGAAATGTCATGTTTGTTGGCTATAATTAGTAGTCGGACAGATATTAATGTTGTTTCTACAGCAGAAATAAATCAAACAAGGGTTCATTACAAAAGCACATGAACACAGCACGGAATCGCAATGCAGACCCCGACTTCCCCTGAACCTCTTAAATCACTAACCCAAACAGTTGCTGGGGATGAGCGCAGGAAGCCAAGCCACATTGGCGAAGGCGGAGGCGTGCAGTGAGTTGATCCGGGCCAGCTCAGAGACACCTCCTGAGAAGGAGAGCGGCCCCACGGGGTCCACCCGCCACAGGATCAGCTCACTGTAGATGGCGTTGGGGTCCTGGGAGACGACGCCCAGGGACACCCGGCTGGGGCGCGGACCCCGTCCGGTGGGGGAGGTCCGGGAGAGGCCGGAGGGGTGGGCCCCCGGCGGTGCCAGCCGGTCCACGTCGGGCGTGCAGAGGGCGTTGTGGTGCGAGGTGGTGAGGAGCAGCGGCAGCAGCGAGTGGCAGGCCAGGTCGTTGAGGTGGAAGCGGTGGCCGCAGTAGCGCGACTTGTGCGAGACGCTGAGCACGGTGGAGAAGGCCGAGTCCTCGGCGAAGCTCACCGCCCACTGGTTGAGGGAGCCGTCGGCGTGCGTGGAGATCATGAGCACGTTGGGCGTGAAGATGCTGAGGCGGAGGCTGCCGCCGGACGCCGCCTTCCCCTGGCCGCCGTAGCTGATGAGGGCGGAGGTGGAGCGGGGCAGCGTGCCCCTGCACGGCCACTGCCGGCAGTGCTGGATGGCCAGGTCCACGTTCTTGTTGCAGGCGTACATGGTGACGCTGCGGCTCAGGGAGTTGGCGTCGCCGGTGGGGAACGCCACCGGGATGCGGGACACGAAGGACACCTGAGCGACGAAGGGAGGGATGGGGGAAAGGTTTGCCGGGGGTTCTTGATGAGTAGCAGCTAGGTTTATGCATCGCTTTTTCAAGTCAAGTAAATTTTGTTTGGGTAGCCCATGGTCACAGTCCCAAAGGGCTTCACAGGCCACAATCCAACCAAAACTGTGGCCTCACCCCCTCGGAAAAACTACCACAGCTCTCAAGGAAGAAACCTGGAGAAGGATTTCAGGAGCAGTTAGATATGGTTTTCCCTCGTTCTATTTGGGGTGTCCTGTGTGAGTCCACGAATAAAGTGCATAAAGCACGAGAAGTATTGACTCCGCTGTCTATTTGAGAAACAGATTGGAAACTTGCTCCTTGATTTGATCTTACTTCTTGAAGATGCATCTCTCCTTTCAGGGAAAGTTACGAGTGCAATAGATGCCAAAACCGATGCAATATAAAATGGAAGCAAAACAAAGAAATTATTAATGATTTCAAAATCAATCCTCAATTTGAGTTGGTTTTATCTTCCACACTAAAAGAATGATTAATCGGATGACAAATAGTACTATGGACGGTATGTTCTTTTGTGTCAAAGCAAGGCTGCAGGCAAACAATATCTTTGCCAATATTAACTAAAGTGGAAATGACAGAGGGCGAGTTATCGGCTGCTATGCCTGACTGGCCGGCCAAGCAGAAGCCTCTCTCCATTGTAAAGCGGCTGATAAAATGCATCAAGGAAAATTGAAATTTTATATGAAGTCACACTTAATTAGAATACCATTAGCTGAATGGCTACAGAGGAAGCCATTAGAATGGGAGAGAGGCAATCATGACTGTCAAAATGATTTACATTCTGAATGACATCCTGGCTAATGCACACTTTGCGATGTCATTTAATAAGGAAAATACATTAGGATTTGCAAAATGGTCAAATTGAAAAAATCCATCAGTGTAGACATTACAGGTGCCACACAAGCATAAGGAATTACTTTGTTAGGGGAATGGATGCTCATAATTTGGATGTAAAAAAAAGTGTGAAGAGAAGAATCAATTGTAAAGCCAGGATAAAAAAACTAACTACCTACCTTAAAACTGAGCCTCTAGGCCAGACATCGTCATCGTTTTAATTACTTATTTGATTTAAGACCTAATAACAGTAACACTATCAAGGGCTACAAGAAAAGGATGAATGTAGAGCAAGGATTTGATGCATTCTATTTCACCACGTTAAAAGAGCTCATCAAACAACACTTTCATAAGTTTGTTGTTCTACAGGTTCCAAGTTGCAATTAGCAAGGGAACAGTCATACTTTGCCCTAATGGAGACCATGCTCACCCCAGATAATATAGTAAATCCTACCACACACAGCACCATCATCCCACACTGGAAACACCCACCTGAGCTTGTCTGTACATGGCTGGCTGATATTCATCCAGCCAGTCCACGTTCCAGACCAACAGGGAGCCGTCCATAGGGTGGATGCTGAACAACATGTCCGCCCCTTTGTTCCATTCCGCCAGCAACACCTCCACCCGGTGCTCCACCGCCGCCGCTGGAAGCTCCAAGGACCTCCTCTCAGACCCCTGGGGGCCAGTGGAGCTAGGGTCCGCATCATCGGAGTTGACTTCCTCTTCTGGCTCTGGAAGAAAAATATTGTTTCATTTGTTTATTTTCTGTTTTCGCTGGTTGACCTGCAAGGACTCAAGGGTTAGATAATTGGAGCCTTGCTAGTCTGGACATAATACATTTTGTCTACATGAATAATGATTTTCCTTTATCATTTACACCTGACAAAGCTAAACATAATAAGGCGAGTGCTGCAAGCAGCGCTCAACTATTGTTGTTCTTAGGCTCAATTTTTTACTTTCTTATTCTCTACAAACTTTTGCACCACCCTAGTTCCAAAGATGTTCACCTAGAGACCACTGTTTCACTGTTAAAATATTAATATCTGCTCTGAATCACACGCTACCATGATCATTTATTTTATATATTTAAAATATTTATATATTCTAATTTATATTTAAACAAATTGTGATTCAGAGACTTAGCCGTTATTCAACCCCAATAGTACATTACTATTTCTATCTTGACCAAACTCGTTTCAAATCGGTTAAGACTTGCTGTTGCTGAACATTTATTTATGTCTCAAACTGTGAAGCTTTATTAAACATTGGTTCAACCTCACTGTACAATGCCACATTCACTGCATTTTCTGCAGGAAAGGCATGGTCATTTGCCAGGACTGTGTGTCTAAGAGGATAGTCCTACTATCCTAGTCCTACAGCATTATGCACACCTTCCTGCGTTGGCTCAGCCTCATGCTCCAGACTGCCCCGGAGCTGCTGGAGGAAGACCTCCATGGCCAGAGTGAGGTGGAGCTCCTTGTTGTTCAGCCAGTGGACTGTGAAGGGCCCTCCTGGTTCCTCATCGTCTCCCCCACATAGAGAGGAGATGGAGGGGAGCAGGGGGATGTCTGGGATAAAGACATTCACAGATTTGCCATCAGGACGGGGCGAATAGGCAACTATACGTTGCAACAAGTTTCCATTGAATGGCATCTAAATATCACAGAAATTAAGGGGATATGCCGTTAAGAATATGCAATGTCACAAAAGTGCTAATCAAAATTTATGAACAACTTCCAGACGTTTGCCGTTGAAACAATCCTGTTGAACAGCCAGTAAAATTAGATCATTTTAGACAATCGGGAGACCTCTTTGTGGTATGCATCAGATTAGCCTCCATTTAAAAATGCCCCAATAAAGAAAGTCATAATCTCTCACCCATTTAAATTGGAGCGGTAAGTGACTTAAACCAAATTTACTTGGTATAGTACAAGATTGCTTTTATTTGCAAAAGCCCATTCTTAAATTTTGGATTAGATTAGGAGATTCTTGAACACCATCCACTGCATTCCATAAAACACGTATTCACGCCAATAATATGACCTTTGGTCATTAGACTGTATGAATCCCAAATGTGTATTTTGAATTCCAAGTGGATTAAATAGGTTAGGTTTAGGGATAACCATGCTTACTTGTATCAAGCCTGTCATAGTAAAAAATAAATTATGAGGCGATTCCACCTTCATTTATTTATGAATTTATTTTAATAATACCCGTTTCTTTTAATAATAAAAATGGATGTATTTTTCAAATGGTTGCAACCTGTTGCTGGGTTGATGCTGGCTGCGATGTGGAAGTGACACAGAGCGTTGGCATGGGGAAGGGTGTTGCTGCCTGATTTGTGGCTGTAGTGCCTGCCGTTCAGGTGGGGCAAGCAGCCAGTCACAGAGGGATGGGCCACGCCATGGAAAGAAGGCATCCCATATGAGTCCTGCAGGTTGAGCTGGAACAGAATACACCAATTAACTTCCACCCCTAACAGTGGAAGAAAGGGAGAGTGACTCTACGTACACGGAGGAGTGCCAAACCTACTGTTCAAGACATTAGAAGGGCACCATGTATCTTTAACATATAATGACTAGAATATGCGTTTTATCATTTTTTGGGGTCATTTTAGAATTACTTTACATATACACTTTACACACACCTACCCCCACCCCCACATCTGTTCATTTCAAATAAAGTAAATTTTATATGTACGAGGAAAATTTGGTTAACGAAGACAGACAAATAAAGGCCTCTTCTTGGTTCACACTGACCTACGTTCGCAAAGAGACGTAGAAAAGTAGATAAATCATTCTAAAAAAAACAAAAAACTTTGAAACAAAGAAGGTTACAGCTATCTTTTGGAGGTGGTAGCACAAATTATAGCAATCAGGCCGGTTTTCCCTCACTGATGTTTCTCTTAAGCCCTACAAAGCTCAGAAAACCATCTTTGTGTCTGATAGCCAATTAATATTCCCTTTTAACTCCTCTAAAGCCTCTTCTCTTTGCTTTTTTTCTACCCCTCCCACCCTCCCGCCCCATCTCTTATCTCTGCGCTATGCTAATTCACAAATTAGCAATGGTGCCGGCCTTCGGGTTTGAATTCCCCACAAAAAAAAAAAGCGAGCCGGAGCTAACAAAGGGATGGAGGAGAGGATATTTCCATTTTCTTTAATAGAATAGCTTAACATCTTGCGTGCTGGTTTTCCCACTTTGTTAAGGGCTTCACAAAATAACAGCGTCGTTCTCGCCATCCACAAAGATGAGCGTCCTCATTCAATTAGGACCTGGAGGTACCCATGCGACCAGAGGGCTCTGTTCCACTTCAGTCATCACAGTAAAACATGCTGCAATTAAACTCACCTGCAGCGGTGCCCTTCCCCGTGACCCCTCGTTAGAGCCGTTCTTCCTGCAGGGGCCAGACGGTCGCGGCGGGTCACTCTGCTGACCGGTGGCGGGGTTGTTATGGTGACTAGAGAGGAGACTGTCGTCGGGCAGGAGGGTCTCAGCCCAGAGACGACACACGCTGTCCTTACAGCAGGTGAGCAGCACGCTACACACCGACCCTCTGGTGGGAAAACCACGGGACACAGACACTCAATTGTGAAGTTTGTGGGAAGCGTAAAAGCGTGAAGTAAAGCGTCGTTATCGATTACGCTGCTCCGATATTAGGGAACAGCTGCATGATCGGCAAAGGCAAAATTAACTCTTTAACAGCTGCAAAAGGTTATACTCTTGTCATTTTCCCTGATTTACTGGAAAAGACTGCATTAGAATGTGGAATGAATGAGGAGTTTTCATTTCAGTAAACAGTACAAATAGGGTGTTTGAATCCCCAACAGTGAAAAAAATTATACATCTAGGCATGTATCTTTGGAAGATCTAGTATCTTCCGAAGATACACAATGGTAGACCTGTCTGTATATCAAATAAAATGTTCCTAAATTCCCATATATAGCAGCAGACAATATTGTGTGTCAGATTAATTTACTATAGCCTAAATTGTACGTGTCAGAGGCAAAGTTCCGTAACCCGATGTGGTCATTTTTTACTGCTACATTTCCTGTACGTCTATGCTAGTGGCTTATCACATTAGACTTGCATCACATTATCCTTTGAGCCAGAGGACAATTTCAGGTCAGACCAGGACTGACAGGACTACTACAGCTGGGTACATAGGTGTCTGCGAATAACCTATTTTGCATGAAATAATCTTTAATTTCCTGCAACTATTAAACTACCCTTGGTGACAATATAGGGGGAAGTGTGTATTGATTAGAAAAAAAATCACAAGGTACTGTTTGTTCTTTTTTCATTTTCTGCCTAAGAGAAACCAACCAGAAACAGTGTTCTAATGTAAATATTTGACTTAAATACTATTTTACCTGTTGACATTGGCCGGGAGCTAGGTCCAGCCCAAAGGAAGTAACCTGACACATAGGCTTCTTTTTATTATTATTAGTTAGTCTACACTTTGAGCCATCAAAAGTTTATAAAAAAAGCACCCTCAACTCGGGGAGGTTTGGTCTCAAACAAAGTTCCTGGTTCCTTCGTTTCACTTTTCATTTTCTTCCTTTCAGCAGAAGTAGCAGTACATTTCAGCAGTAACGTTAGATGCAAGGAATATGCTAACGCCCATCTGGAAGGCTTGAGGCTGGATTCTATTTCTCTTTTTGGGGATGTTGTGGCAAGCTTTTGCTTCGCTACTTTCCCCTTTGTTTCAGAATACGCTCTACCAAATTTCATACTTACGACAACAGAAATAATAAAAGCTAGCAGAAATCATCCTTAGGACTGACCTGGCCTCTGGCTTATGTCAACAGGTCAAATATTGAATTTCAACTACAAAATGCAATTCATGCTGAAAATGCATTTAGAAACATAAACTAGCCTTAAACCATAGCCTCATTCTTGTACTACTATAAATTGGACGTGGTCATGCTCAATAGAAGCAGAGAAACATGTGGATGCCCAATTCTCTGTCCTTTGAAGTATGACAGTTAATTTGAGAGTGGGAAAATCTTGTACAAGACACAACTGTTATGTCAAGAAAGAAGAAAGTCTCATTTGGGACCCATGGGAAAATAAACGTGGATCTTCACAGATAAACTACAGATGCTCTACAAGTATATTTCAAATCGATTAACATTTTAAACATTAAAAAATTTGAATAGTCTGTAGGTGAAGGATTGTGGGAGAAGATGGTATCAAAGTCTATGAGTCTAAGAGTATGATAAGAACGAAAGGAATCATGGCAAAGGCTAAACATAGCAATAGTAGATTGCTGCCTGCAGCAATCACCTAATTACTTGTATACTAAAAAATATTGATGTTTAAAATCAAATGCTTTTGCTTCTTAAAAAAAAAGAAGTTTATTTTCATGCTCCGTGCAATGTCTAGCAAGGGAGTAAAACATCCTGATTAACAACCGCCAAATCAACCTCCCTTACCGGGGCATGTACTTGCTGGTCTGCCTCCAGGAGAAGCCAGTGACGGAGCGTGGATGGGCCAGGTAGACGAAGGAGAAGGCCAGCTCTCCATGGGCTGAGCCAGCCTCTGGGGGTGTGAAAAGGCTGGACACTCCCGATTGCCACTTAATGGTGCTGTACCACACCTTCACCAGGCAGTCATCCTGCATGGAGGTAGCACAGGGTAGAATGGCAGAAGCCAATCAAACGATAGGACAACTCTTGTTCAAACCTCTGGATAGCATTGAGGGTTAACAAGCAACTACTAGCAGTTATTTTAATGATGATTTTATTGTTGCTAAAAACAATCAACATGTAACTAGTCAACCGTACATGGGAAATCGTAGCCATCGTAATTAACCAAAAAATAGGTATGGGGACAACTTACAAGTCCAGCTGTGGCAAAGAACTCTCCATCAGGAGAGAACTTCATCAGATTGACCGGCGACGCTGTCCTATAGCAAGGGAAACCAGAAATGAATGAAGGTGATTCTGAAAACAGAACTAGGGCGGGGGCTCCCAAAACCGCTGGGCATACCCATTAGTTAATGAGTCATTTATTAATTTATCATTCACAATGTATTTATATAGCACAGATGTTACTTAACAGTGCATATCAAATCAACATAATAAAAAGGCAATTCAAAACATGAACAAATAAAAGCTGTAAAAACCAGGCACGAGAGGAGAGTAGAGTAACCCCACCGAATGTTCAACACAGTGCAATGAGTACAGTATCTCGTCCTCACCTGCTGAGCCAGATGCACCTCCATGGAGATGGAGGGCTGTCAATGGTCAGCTCTGTGGGCTTCCCTTCCGCCTCATGGTCAGCACCTGGCCTAGCGCTGTTGGACCACAACTGGAGGCTGTTGGAGCCGGTCAACAGATATCTCCCTGGAGGAGCATAGGCATAAGTCATGAGGACATGTTTTGTGAGTGATGGACAACTGTTTGTTGTTGTTGTTCAAGCAGCCTTTTCGGGATCGCCGGTGCGCTCTGGGTTTGGCAGTAGTGGAACAGATGCTGTGGGACCTGTACCTGATGGGTGCCAGGCAAGGTTCCTCACTATTGACTGGAAAACTATTTGGCCACTTTTCTGCCACTGGAACTCCAACTTCTGTGGACATATGTATGCAAAGGAGAGCCATTTAAATGATGTAACATAAAGAACAGTTCAATAGCCAGATAATTAGTAAGCCGATAGTCAAAAACAATTGTATATTTAAATCAAAAGAAAAAAGATGCAAAACCAGTCACCAGATCCCAAAGTAAAAAGACTAGTCTAAATTTGCATTATATCATAGTTAGAAGCACTGACGTAGCCGTTCTATCACATGGCACTAGTCCCATGCACATACAAACCTCTTGTCCTAATGTCAAGTACTTTTTAGAAACTTGTTCTATTCCTTCTGCCACTTTACCCACAGTCCAATGTACTGTGTAATCCTAAGATACTCACCGTTGGTGTCGTGGATTTCGGATCGGTCCGCCCCACTGGCTCAAACACACAAACAATGCCTCCGTATGAAGCTGCAATCTGTTGCCGGAAACACAGCATAGGCAAACAATGATAATTGGGTATATAATAGCGCCACCCATCTAATAGTAAGGGGCCTTGCATAAAGGAAAAATAAGGCTTAATGAGAGGAGGACAAATAACCACCAGGCCCAAAAAACCTCTAAGCCTAAAAGTGTTGACTATGACACAGAACACTTCCACACTGCTGAATAGAGTGACTGACAAAAATGAATTAAGCTGTAGTGAGGTCCAGGACCTTGAGTAATACAAGCCGTGTACCTAATGATGTAAATAATGTCAACTGTCAGGGATGATGAATGGAGCAAGTCACACACAAACACTTCCAAAAAGGCAACACACACACACACACACACACACACACACACACACACACACACACACACACACACACACACACACACACA
>JAOPJL010000141.1:10956399-10982061 GCA_027123545.1 Trisopterus esmarkii | reverse complement strand
CACACACACACACACACACACACACACACACACACACACACACACACACACACACACACACACACACACAGGAAGGGTGTGGGACTAAACAAAGATGATTAAGTGCCCTTTTTTTTTTAACCCCTGTGTGTTTGATTTTTATGTTGGCTAAAGGTCAGCTAATAGTAGCCAACAAAGGCTCTGAGTCAGCTAGAGAAAGTGGAGGCTCTTCTGTGTAGGAACAAGAAAATTGCCCCTTACTTGTTTGTGTATTAAATCCTATATAGGAATGGTATTCATTTTCTTTTGTTCATTAACATTCAGTCATTTGAACAAAAGTCTACCATAAGGATTTCTGCATACAAGACTACAATCCAAAGCGCGTGTACACCGTGTTGCATGTGAGCCTGCATATAATGTGCTCTTTGGAGGTACAGCACAAATAGAGCATCTCTACTCACATGCCTCCTTCCAGGAAGTTACAGACATTCTCGTCCCGTTTAGACACCAGATGGAACGTTTCCCTAATGATCTGCTGCTCCGTGTCTTCGCTCTGTGGAATGATTTAGGAAATTAAAAGCGCATTACATGACACTCGTCTCATTACTGTGCCTTGGTCAATAATGAAATAGGCCCAGGAAGCGGTTGGAGGAGCTAGGTGTCAGTTTCTCTCATTTCCAGCCTATATAAACAACTGTGCATTACAGACACGGTCAGAAAATCAGATTATTGGGTTAGTCCAACTATGTTTGGATTTTTAGAATACATGTATACTGTTAAAGTTGGGGTTTCTCAGTAAAGTGTCCAACCATCCTGGACAGAAAGCTTTCTCACACCGCAGGATTATTGATCTAATGAAAGGCCACATCAAGATTATCAATCTAGAGAGGGGAATTTTACGGTTTCTGACCATTAGCTCACATTTAAAATGTATCTGACCAGCTTAGAAGCTATTATGTAAACTCAGCATGAATTATAATAGATTAAATTGGGTTCAACTTCCAATTGAATAAAGCAAGACAAAAAAAGTATGTTAAGCTGTGTGCATCTGTAATTCTTTATCTATGATTGTGAAAGGTAAAAGAGAAATTCAACCCCCCTAGTCCATATTGATGTAGGCTACATGGGCAAGTTTGTAGACCTGATGATATACAGAACCACCGAAACTTTAGATTAAAATATGCTAATATGTTACAAACACGTGTGTGACATAAGAATATAGCGGAGGAATACATAGCCTCCCTCCTATCCACCAATGTATGCCAGTAGATGTGGCCATGACCATAAGCCTAATTCTAACACAACCCAATTGAAACTCTTAATATGCTTAATATCTCTCACTGAACTGAAAAGGCAAATATATATGCACTCAGCAGTAATGGGGAAATATTGGCCCACAGAGTCAATATAAAGTCAATATAAAGCTGTCCCAGATGGTGACATCGATCATTTCTATATTGCTCTGAATTACATAAATATGTAATATAAAGGGGACAGTAAAAAAAAAACGGACTTGGACAAACAGACAACCTTCAAATATGAAAATCCAATTACTGATATTAGAAAAAACTATTTCCAGATTGAGTTACATTGCATGTGCAAGTTGGTAGAATGGTAGATTCTCGGTGAGGAACGCCTTCGAGCACGAGTCAATCACAAGGGCGTAATTACATCATGTGACGTAAACACCAGCTATATCCACCACATTTCGCCCCAATGCTCTGACAATGACAGTTCAGTTTACCATTTGTTAGGAGGCTGTGAAGCAAAAAAAGGTCGAGCACATTGTTCAGAAGAGTAAGGCCGACGAGGAATCTGATAGTCTAGCCAGATGTTCAATTATTCACCGTCTAAAGACTGTAACGTTAGTTCAGTCATCTTATACAGCAGGATCGATGTCATTTTTGCAAAAACGCTTCGATCATCTTACAAACCATGACAAGATATACAAGTAATATAGCCTATGTGACCAAATTCTAGTTTCTTAATACATGTTAAATGCATTGAATGAAACAAACAATGGTAAGCTATGTACATAAAGTGTAACGTTAGTCTAATAATACAAAATATATTCAGGGTCATTGCATCTACAAGCTATACATGCATAAAGACGCTTGAGAATCGTACTTACATAATGCTCGTAGAATTTAGAAAGCCTTGGTTTCCCATGGTTGTTGAATATTAGAATGGCTTTTATCATGATGCTGGTGGTGGAGTGAGACGGGGGAACAGAAAGGGGTCAGTCTATGAAAGACTGTTGTCCGTCAACCCCCGTGAACCCAAATCTACCTCGGGAGTGGATGCTAAATCCCTTTTGGATGTAAGAATTACTAGGCTAGCATTCAACAACACGCTACTCCTCCATCCTCTCTTTACGGAACTACTCCACGTCAAGGGGACTGCTTGCCCCGCTGAACTATGGGACGTTGAGTCCCTACTGGTTAGAAGGAAACTACAACTTACCTCTAGTGCATCCATATGGATGCACGTGCATCCACGTCGGACAATGGGACACAATGGGATTCATGCTATGTGTGTATCCGCGGTTTGTCGCCTTGTAATGAATAGTTAAAAATCGGCCAACTAATTTGAGGAATAATACAATACATTAATTAAATGGTTTTCTACAACTTGCCTGTTTTCTGAGCAATGAATTACAGAAACAAATTAGACTATTGTTTTATATAAATAAAAGGTAAATTAGGTCTCTTTTTGGTCCATATTAATAGTTGACCTTCCTAGAATAATAGTGGCTATAACGTTTCGGACTATATATGCCACAGGATGGCGCAAGAGTACACAGGTGACGATGTGGCACTATATTCTGGCCAGTCTCCGGAGTTCCATGCATGGTCACCAGGAGGTGCCGTTCATCCTTCAAACGTTCACTTCGGTTTTCCCCCATGGTAATCCATCCAAAAGCTTTTACGATTGCTGTTTTGCCGGTGATCTTAGGACACGATTTAGTCTGATATATATCAAACACTTAAAGTTAACCAAACACTGCATGTATTAACTTACAATCAAAAACGTTTTTTTAAATAACGTGGCTATACGGCATAGTGCCAAACAGGTAAAAGCATTAAGATCATTTGCTTATTTACCTTGCAATCAAAAATATGATTTTCTTGGTTCAATCCCTGTATACATTTGGTCTAAAGCAAAGACACACACACACACACACACACACACACACACACACACACACACACACACACACACACACACACACACACACACAGCATATAATTATGTTGTTTGTGTTTTTACTTGGCAGTTTATGTAAATTATATGCCCTGCCTGCGCCAGACTCTTCAATAAGCTCTGTATGAAAATAGCTTGAACTGGAGGAAAGCCTAAGAACTATTGTTGGAGGAATTCCAAAGAAAAGACGAGATTGTGTAGTGACAACGTGGTAGAAAGGGGCATAGGATTAGTCCAAGTTTTGAATGAGTGCAATGTTCAGATGCATTGATAACACATCACATTAACAAAATATATAAAAATTAATAAACAACCCATATAAAGCTTAATAAAATATTCCAGAAAGTGTTATTCCCTCACTCTTACGATAAAGTAAACCGATTTTTTTTTTTTTTTTCTGTGGGTGTTCACCGTTTTCGATAATGGTACGTTCCACCACAACTTCACCCCCTAAATTGGAGGAGCGGTATAAAAAGTATAGGCCTACTAGAGCTGGAAACTTAGTTAGAAGAACATCTTAGCTTTGGGCGGACACGTATAGGAAAACATTACACAAAGGATCAAACATGGAGCGGACCGAGGTGAAGAAGGCAGAATCTCTTGAGGACCTGATTAAGATCCTGCATAGACTGTTTGAAAGTGACACTATTAATGTGGAAGAGGTGCAGAGTGTGATGGAATCATATCAGACCAAGCCGCAGGAATGGATGAAGTATGCCAAATTCGACCAGTATAGGTAAACACATTCTATCAAGACAATGCGTATTCTTATTCGTGTAGCCTAAGGTCCACGGTTATATGTCTTAGCCTGTATATACTTATAAATATTCTTAATGGTGGAACGATTTTAAATGAGCGTATGCCTTTTTGTGGATTTCTTTTCAGAATAGATCTAATGTTTGACATCACATTGAGCTGTTTTTGTAATTCATTGTGTCATATCCATAACCGTGCGAAATTATTAAAATTAGACACCCCGAAAGGCAATGGTTGCTCATTCATTTAGGCAAATTCGTATGATCCCTATGAGGTTACAAGGGATTCTTTTGTTCTCTTGTTCCATCTCATGTTTACCAGCATTTAGACTTTAGCACATGGCACGCACTATGGAAAGTAGGCTTTTAATGAAGATAGTAATAACGCTTTTTGAATTAAATAAGAAATGCTTGCTTGTAACCGGGAGCATTGTAACAACATGCCGAATTGTTAATGAAAACAATTAGGCCTATTCAAAAAGGGTCCCCCAAAATACGTATAATTTCGTATTTTGGACATCCTGGTCCTGTTTTTAAGTGCTATTCAATTTCACGACTGTTTTGTTTATTTGGAGGCAAGTGGGGGTGGGTTGTGGGCCGTCCAATCAGCAATTAGAAAGGGACACACACCCGTTCGTTTTGGCTGCGAGGCGAGCTGTCCCTGTGCCTCATGAGTCATGACGTAGGCCTATTTCGAGCAGGGGACATCAGCTGCCCACCAAAATATTTGGCCACCAACTTGCACCACGCATTTAAAAGTGAACGAGACTCCACACTTCCACAGCAAGCGCAGAAAATAACATAGCCCCATCCAATAATCTATCAAATAACCTAACTCTTGCTCATCCAGCCCTTTACAACCAGAGTACACGTGTCTATAATATATTGGGTAGGCCTACTTGTAATAAACGAGATACGATTGAATGGGCCCCGGTAAGGAATACTCAGCTGGGTCTGTTCCAGTTATGTAAGGCAGTGCGCTAGTATAGGCTTGGTCTCCACTACTCCAGTAAATGCATTGATCATGTTGGTGCTGCGACGGACATAAATAAACCAGTAACATGAAGTTACTTTACCCTACTTTGGAAAATCCGTGAAGCCAAAAAAACTATTTAAACTTGGGTAACGGGATATGTATTTAATTATATATATCGGAGAATGTCCGGAGTAGGCCTACAGTGTATGTGTGGAAGGCTTAGGTATACGACTGCAAGAGGACTGCAAAATAGCCTCACACCTCCACTCATTGAATTTCCTAATCGACTGGTTCATATTTAGCTTTATTGTTACAATAATCTAGAGTAATGATTCAGCAACAATAACTTATGATTGATTGTTGACTTAACTCAAAGAAATCAACAGTTGAGGACTTGATGCGTCAAGACTCAACAGATCTTTACCATAAATTACTTTGAAGACGGCCACACTGGTATAATTGAATCAACTATTCACAGCAACTGTTTCATTTATTCTTTGTTTCTTTTCTTTTACATTCAAAAAGTGTATGCTGTTGTTCATTGATGTACATGTTTGTGTTTTGAAGGTACACAAGGCACCTTGTGGATGAAGGGAATGGGAAATTTAATCTGATGATTCTCTGCTGGGGCGAAGGGCATGGCAGGTAAAATTGTGATTCAAATATATAAATATATATATTCATGCATATATATATCCAGACAGCCATCAATAAATCTAACGCTCTAACAGAAAATGAAATTAATCCTGTATCTTGTGATACAGGATGCAGGTTATAAGCTCATCCAAAAATCCAAGGGAGGGATTGAATGTTTCACTAATGAATGTGTTTTTTCTAATGTAGTACTTTACAAATCTAGATAACTCGAGATTTGTAAAAAATCTAGCGTGGCTGTTTGCCTTATTATTTTTACGTAACTAGACATCATGTTTGGCAATGTATTGAGGCATCCTTTGTGTTAACTATAAAGAAGACTAGAATGTGCCATGAACAATCTGCAAAACAAATCATTGGCCGGGCAATCAAAACTTTACGAATGAAACATATCTTGATAGCATTAGGTAATGGCCCACAAAGAGTCCAGTCCTTTTGTAAGAAAAAATATTATGGCATATCTACTTATTTTTCAACCTGACTCATTTGAAAACATGACTTATTAACTTTTGCTGTAGTTGGGATAGAAGTGACACAGCCAAGTTTGTTTTTCTTGCTCCTTAATATCAATGAGTAAAAAAATCCATCTCAACACAGATTCTCCCACTGAATTGCGCGTCTGTGTTTTTTGCCCCTTTTGCAGTAGTATCCATGACCACACAGACTCCCACTGTTTCATGAAGCTGCTGCAGGGCCAGCTGAAAGAGACTCTGTTTGAGTGGCCCAATGCTAAAACCAAAGGAGACATGGTCCAGAAATCACAGAGAGTCCTGCAAGAGAACCAGGTTGCCTATATCAATGGTGAGCAATCAAATCTGGTTCTTTATGGCCAGTACCCTTATCCCCTATCTATCAATGAATCACTGCACTGTTTCATTTAACCTTTACACAATATATGTCAGGGACTGAGACCTGATGAGGTCTCAGTCCTGAGGTTCTGTTGACTCTGGGGGATTTGGAGAAACCTTGGCCCGTCCTCCATCCTGCATCTTACAGATCATTGACAGTTTAATGGTTTGCATTCCCATTGCCTACCATGTTCTAAAGTAAAGGGTGTGTGTGTGTGTGTGTGTGTGTGTGTGTGTGTGTGTGTGTGTGTTCATGTAGACTCCCTCGGCTTGCACCGTGTGGAAAACGGCAGCCATACGGAGTGTGCTGCCAGCCTGCACCTGTACAGCCCGCCGTTCCAGGTCTGCCAGACCTTTGACCAGAGAACGGGACACAAGAACACAGTCAAGATGACCTTCTGCAGCAAGTTTGGGGAAAAGACCCCATTGGTAAGGAAACGTTGTGTTCTACTAGTTCACTTGGAATGTGTGAAAACCATAGAGGACTCATCTTAATCAGCTTAAGGAAGTGCTTGATTTTTAAACCGGCACTTGTATAATTGGATGGAATCGTTTTTTTGAAAAAGAGGGAAATTAATAGCCCAAATCTGCTAATGCTAGAATGTGCTAAAGTAAGCTGGTTGTGGTTTTTCTAGTTTTTCCACTCAAATTAAATGCTGCTTAACAAGCATTTCAGTTGCATCCCTTGACGACTGTAGGGCTTTTCCACTGAGTTTTATTGGCTCGAATTTCTTATACAGAAAGTCTGTTTGCCGTTAAAGCCATATGTTAAATATCACGCAGGGTTATTATCACATGCAAATGATTCCACATGTTTTCTGTTTGCACAAATCTTAATGCCGAATGCAGTGGAATATGCCACACACAAAAGCTAAAAAGTAAAGAATATGGGACAAACATGTACAAAACATGTATTAGCTTGTATGAAGATAATTGGAGACATCGGATATATTGTCTTTTTCTTCTTGTTTTGGCCACCTTGCCAAATAGTGAGCTTATCTGACATCTAGCAAGTATACCTTGACCACCTAGCTCATTAGCTAATACATTGCATTACAACACAGCTTGTGCGTGCACAGATAAGATAGCAAGGGAACACCAACCAAAATAGATTGCCTAACCACACAATGAATGCCTTCCTCTATATACTGTATGTGTGTATGATATGTATGTCATCCACACATATCCATGATAAATATTTCATTGGGTCAATAAATTCAGTGTTGGTTTGACTTTACTGACTAATGTTGGATTTTCTCCAATTTCCTCTAGGAAACAACAATTTCACAAGAGAACAACTAACGCTTCACAGATCAGATGTGTTGGAGGAGATGAACACCGCTCCATTTGAAACAGTTCAATTCACAGTTTTCAGAGGAAGTTCAAAATTCAGACCAGCAGAGGATGTGAAATATGGACCTTCTGTGACTGAGGTGACCCATTGGAAATTGGCGGTGGGGCCACTTCAAAAGGACAGGCTAGTAATTATAATGGTGTAGCCCCTGCCCAGAGCGAGCTTGGCAAATACTGATGAGCACAGGACAAAACACATGAATAGGCTCGGCCATGGATTGAATCTGCCCTTTGTTTGCTAGGCCTGAGGTGGCCGCTTTTCAATAACAACATTCCTGTGCGTCCATGTCGTGTGTGTCCACAATGTTGTACTGCCATGGTCCCTAGCTGAAGAGTGGCACTGTTAGCATCGAGGAGGTAACAAATAACTGAAGTATTTCTAGTATTTAATGACCACTTCTTGAATTGGAAAACATCCTGCAGTCACCAGTGTGTCATAGGTGATGTAGCACCTTTTTTAGATGTATATATTGGCAAACCACTCAAACCCCCCCCCCCCCTAACAGTCTTTCCAAAGTTGTGATTACATGTACATTGATCTTGTTTTACAGTCAGAATAAAATAATTAGTAAGTGTCTTTACATTTGGCTGAAGCTAAAGCTTGATAGATACTGTGTTTTAAAATACTTGTAATTTATTTGCAGTATATCCAAGGCTAATATAGAGAGCACTCTTAAATGATATCAAGATGAAAAGAAAACATGCAGAGGCTCAATGGGTGAAGGAAAGTTTTGTACGATAATGTTCAACGTGTTTTAGAACTACCCTTTTCTCAGGATTTTGGACTCTTAAATTGTAGTTGTATTTATAAACATATTTTCTTCGCTTTGCATTGTATTGTTTTATAGCATATGTCAATTACATGCATGACTCTAAGATGAAATGAATGATATAAAAATACTGTTAGCAATTAAACTCTTTAATCTCTATCACAAAAAAAGCTGTTTTCTTTATTATTATTTTTCAAATGAAAAAAGCCCAAACCTTCAAGCAGTTTTCAGGGGTGTGTGTGTGTGTGTGTGTGTGTGTGTGTGTGTGTGTGCATCAAAAGCCTTGGGTTCAATGGATTTTGTGTGAATGTTTATCAACTTGATTTCACTGAAAGAGAAATTCAAACTTTGAGTGCTGCAAAGACTCTACATGATAGGCTGCCTAATGCACACACTCCCACCCAAAGACCAGAATGAATCTTTAATACATATTCTATTCACACTCACATCCAAAGATCAGAATGAATCTTTAATACATATTATATCCACACACTCATATCCAAAGACCAGAATGAATCTTTAATATATATTATATCCATACACTCACATCCAAAGACCAGAATGAATCTTTAATACATATTATATCCACACTCACATCGAAAGACCAGATTTATTCTTTGATATTATATCCACACGCTCACATCCATAGACCAGATTGAATCTTAAATAAATTGAATTGCTTGCGTTATATACATACAAATAAGTTAATAATTTAACATGAATAATACAACTGTGCTAAGAGCTTTTCCTTGTAAAAGTGAAAATTTAACCCAACAATATTTAAATTAAATGGTTTAATTTAAGAATTGTCTTGTACTTGAAACATGACATTTTAAATGTACATATTGCATTTTATTCCACCCTTAAGATAGGATCAATTTGGTATCTATATAATATATATGAAATATGTTTAATTCGACAGTTGGTGATCAGTGATAGGATGGCTCACAGCCATTGTTGCATAATCATATTGACCTAAAAGTTTACCTGAGAATTGAGTTGCTTTATCATCTAATGATAAGAACTGGCACAGAGTTTCACCAAGTCAACACCATGTTAATATTCAGGGTTAGCAAACTGATACTTACGTCAATCCATCAGACCCAAATCTTTTACTGCACTATTTTATCAGTGGATATGCATGTGACTGTCTGCCTTTCAATGAACATTACATACAAGTGGTATTTCCTGATGCATAATCTTTTGATAGTATAATTATAAATACACCAATAACTGACCAATAACAGAAAGCAATAAAGCGATAAAGTGATAACAGGAATTCAGAGTCTGAGATGATTATTATAAATAAAGTTTTCAAGTGCTAATTATTGTGGACTGTGTCAAAATTTAGCGTTTTTCTGAACATATTTAAACTTTTCGACCAATGCCAAGGTTCCTTTTCTAAACAGGTCCATCGAACCTAGAGGACTGGCGTGCCACCAAGGTATGATTCACAGACACACCATATCTTCAAGGCAGATAATGACCACACCCATGCATCTATTTATTATCATTTAATTGTTCTGTTTGTAACAAGACTGAACTAATCTTTAGTCAAATGCATAAATAATGAACATTCAATGATATTCCTTAGTCAATGGTACACCAAAGTGAAGGCATAACTACAACTTCTATAACTAAAAAATATATATTCATATGCAGTGTAATGTCTGACACAACATGCTGTGTGTAGGGTTTGATAACAAATTAAAACAATAACAGTTGTCTAATAACATACGACATAATGGTCTGCGTTTCACTGTACTTCAAACGTTTTAAATTGTACTATGGGTGGACCCTCTATGGAAGTAAGTTAGACTGATAAGATGCCTTATAAACATTACTCATCTTGTAGATAAGACTGTTGTGTTCAATAGGCCTAACAGCTAGTTCCAGAACTAACAAGTCAACTAAACTGTGTATTGATCATATTTGGGAGGCAGACATTGTGTAAAGAAATAGGAAAAGGTCACAGGAAAATGCAGCATGGTTTGACACCATTTCAAAATCTTCCGGCACCACATTTTTTCCATCATAATTCTATGATTCAGTTCATTCCTCACTAGGGAAGGGTGGAAATTATGTGCATTCTCTAACATCACAGCTTGTCCAAGGACTGTCCTGCCAACTAAAACCAACAGTTTCAGTTTTTTCCCTTAGTTTGTATAACCCTGAGAGCCCTACCCAACCCCCAGGGTTAAACAGGGTGAACCCTGATTTGGACTTTGGGTTACACAACCTAAGGGAACAAAGCTTGTGTGCGTTTGTTCACACAAGGTGGTTTGTTACCTGCACACTTCCTTGAGATTTCTCCCCCATTAGTGAAAGCACCTAGTGCCCCACCACTGAGGAGTAACTCTTTCTTTTCGTTGGAGCCAACATTTGCAACAACCTTTGAAATGGTAAAATTATAATTGTGAAAGCTTTTTCATCAGCTAAATTGTATCTCTTCGTCTCCCCAAAGGCCGTTCATCCAGGGTTTTATCTTGCATGGTGGCATTTTCTATTCCTCAGAGACAGCATGTCCAGCCAACAGACATGACCTTTCAAATGTCTTAGGGTACACAAGCTTAAGACACATTATAACTTGTAACATTGTTGAAAAAGCAAAGCCTATCAAGAGAAGGTAATGGCTATAATGATGACAAATGTGAAAACCCTTTTGAATTGAATGTCTGTGAATAAATCATTATGGGTGGTCCATTATAAAAAGGTACTTGCTCAAAGTCAATGTGAAAGAACATGAAAACTACGAAGCCATCTGAATAGAGCACTATCGAGCCTTTGGGAAAAAAACAACAACAATAAAGTCCCACCTAAATTAAACTGTAAAAACCTCCAGATCTAACAGTGCGGCAACAAAGAGCCCTTTTGTTAGCGGCGACATAAGATAAGTTCATACAAACCAACAGACCCTTTATATTCACCACAGTACAGATATGATCAAGTCATCTTTTAGGTGGCATTTCAAGGACTGCTGTCTTGTGTTCTGTCCTTATGAAAGTCTTCATCTCACACTCTAGATTAGCAGAACACGATACCCTGTTTGTTTTGTGCCCAATCTTCCAAATGGACTGACACAAGCCGGCACATCTCTTTTAATATCTCCCTGGTTATCAGGTCAAAATGACCCATCTCCTGACCCTCCGCTGAGAACGCCCAAAGACTTAGTCTGTTCCCCAGACCCCAGCTGGGCACTTGATCGCCCCGGCAACACTCCCTGGCCTGAAAACCCCGCTAGCACCCGCCTTCCCGCCCTATTGCCCTTTGACCCTGTAAATAACCCTTCAGATTCCAATTTCTCACTTGTGATGTCACTGAGGCTGGACCTTTGTGACTGGTCACCATTGGACCTGCTGTGAATAGACCCATCACTATGGAAAGAGCTGTAGTTGGGGCTATATCTATGGGAACATTTACTAGGATGGGAGTGGCTGTTACTGTGGTGAGAGTTCCCATTGCTATGGTGACGGGACGCTTCCTCGTGTGAGCGGCTGACGTGGAAGCCTTTGTTGTCGCGGGAACTGCGGCTGTAGGATCTCCGGCTCCGGACACTGCCCTCGGACCCGGAGTCCTGTTGAGTGTCAGGTTTGGAGAACTGATCCGGCTCTTCTCCTCTGCCCTCCAGATCCACACTGGGGTCTATGGCAGGACCACTGGTCTGGCTGAGGCGACTGCCAGACAGAAACTCCCTGGGAGCGGCTGGGGGCCCTGGAGGGAAGGCTGGAGCGTGCACTCCTGAGGGGACGGTTAGGGGATAAGCTTCCTGTAGACAAGACAAAGATAAAAAAATTTCCATCTTTAGTTTTATTATGCAATTTGTTATTTGCATGCAGGAAAGACTCTCCATTGCAAGATAAGGGAGATAAGGTGAGCAAAAACATTGACAATGACTTGACGCTTACTGAAGTTGGCTCAGTCAACTGACAGGAGTTATCTTGTCCTACGTTGAGATAAAAAAACACTAGGCAACAGCATTCACTTACCAAAGGTACAGCAGCATCAATCTTTGCCCCAAGACTGACAGAACATTTTAGACCACCTTTGGACACAGACAGATCCTCTTCCAGAGGCTGGCCCATAGTGGAGGAGAGCTGAGGTCTGCTCAGCAGGCCAAAGTCTGATTGGTCGATCCCAGCCACGGAAGCCAATTGGCCGAGACTAGAGCACGATGCGAAGAGAACTCGGGTTAATGCACGTATCAGAGTTGAACAGGCAAGGCCGTGGCGAGACTTTACTTTCGATACTAAAAAAATGTATCAATAAATAAATAATCCCATGTAGCCCTCAAACACGCAACAACTTGCTTACATCCGACATCTTCGGTCAGTGTGTTTCCCGTCCTGTATGTGGCAAAGTGCCTCTGACTTTATTCTCAGATAAATAATACGTGGCCCTAATCCTCTTCTGCATGACTACCAAGAATCCAGACATATCATTTCAATTGTGTCTTCTGAGTCCATACTGATGGTTTCTGTTCCTGAATATGTATGTGTTACGACCCCGGCTCGAGGGAAGCAACACAGAGTACTCAAACAAGGATTCAGGTAAGATAACTAAGTTTATTGTTAACACAAAAGGCAAAGGGAACTCAAAAATGGTGTCTGGAACCATGCTGCTGGTCCTGGCTGCAGTGGGGAGAGTGCCAATGGTTGCCTAAAAGTCTAAACGCTGACTGAAGTCACTGTGTAACAGTATGTACCTTGAATTTTGGAAGATATTTTAGTACAAGCTGTTTTAATGAATTACTGACATTCAGTAAGTCAAACAAAACACAATAGATTACTAAATTCCAGTTAACTGCAAAGCTCTCAATGAAACCTGTTCTCCACAGAAAGAAACCAGTTGGTTTCACTTTCTTTCTGATCTCTCCAGACGGCACCTGGGAACACACAGGTCTTTATTTGTGGTTCCTGTGCCTTGGTTTCCAATAACTGGCCAAGGAAGGTTTACTGGAAGCCATTTGGACGGTCAGCTAGAGGAGCGGATCCAAGGGGATTCCTATCAGACAGTTGGTGGAGGCTCTTTTACCATGCTCTCTGAGAACACAAACACTTGATTTGAAACATCCTCAGACCTTGAATATACAAAACAACCAATCCCTCTCACTTGTACAATCAGTTATTGTTTTCCCTATGTTATGTAAAATTGTCCATATTTAGAGCGAACGTCCCTAGACTCCAAACTAGGCCCAACATCCGTTGTCTCGACCGTATTTCATTAGCTAGTTTGAGATGTGAAAAGTAAAAAGGGGAAACTGAAGGCTTTTCATGTCCATGACTCAAACAACGAAAAGAAAACGCCGGCAACATCCGTATTTTCGGGATAAGGCTGCGACTATAGCCGTGAAAATAAAATATTTTTTAGAAACTACCAATAACTACCACCAGAATGAGAGCCATGCAGCATGGTTTGTGGGTTTCTGAGACAGCTTACCCAGCCTCCTTTAGGAGATCCAGGAAGGCGTGGAACTTGGTGAAGGAGCTCTCGATGCTCTGGAGCACAGCCTCATCCTCCAGGGCCCTGGAAGCAGCCAGGGTGGCGGGTCCAGACCGAGCCCCCCCGGCCAGCGCCTCAGACAGGGTGTGATTGAGGCTGCGAAGGCGGGAGGTCTCCAGCTCGTGCTGAACGCCACAGAGGAGGGGTGAAAGGGCCCAGGGAAAAGGTTGTTTTGAACACAGCTGCACATAGGCAAACACACCCACACACACCCACACACACACACACTTGTGACTGGAAGGAGATCGGTTACTGAATGTTCTTTCCGTCTTGGCCAGGCAGAAACATCAAATAAATGTCATGGCATCCGTTTGTCAGATGTTTTCACTTCCAGGAATGTTCAATTTAATTTAACATCAAAGCTTATTTATTCATTTTCATGTTATTTAGTATGGGCAACCACAGCACTCCTTGACTGTATTGACAAACTGTAGGTGGATGGGCATAATTAATACCTCTCTGAGCTGGGATTCAGCTCTTAGTCTGGCGATGCGTTCCTCTGCCAAGCTCCTACGACACTGTTCTAGCTCCATCTGCAGGACACACACACACATACACACACAAAAATAATTGACAGGGAAATGTGTTTTCCACATTCTTCTCGTCCTACGCACTGAGAAATTTTCCTCACACATGGTCATGTGATCACAGAAGCATCCAGATCACAAAATCGTACTGAATGTTCTAGATCCGTGTTGTTTTTATTGTTGTCTGCATATGCGAGGTCACTGCAGGTAAAACCTGGGATTGTATTCTTGGATTAGACACATTTGTATTAATAGAACATATTATATTGAAAATAAATATATTAGAAATATTATTTTGTAGATCTAGTATGCATGTTATTAAAAAAATAGTGTTGCTTTGTGCATTGATGATGTATTCCACTGTATGGATTTTCCATTGATGCTTTGTGCTCCTTTGCGTTTGTTAAATAAACACAGTGGGACTCCAACGCAGTGATATTGTGTACAAAGGAGACGCTGGCCCTCTGCTGGGCCCCTGCACGTGTATTTATCAGTTTTTCACTGTTTGCATTTCAGGAGTCCTCGAAAGGCCCCCATGACACTTTAGTGAAATACACAATGTCAAAGGTTGGGAACAACTGTTCTAGATCAAATAATAAACGTCAGTTCACGGTGGACGGTACACCGCCCCATGCGATACTGTGTCCTGTGGATTGTGCGATACCGTCATCAAAGTGATAAATCAATATAGGCAGATTCAAATAGATCGGGAATTTCGTGTTACGCTGACAACGACTGGGCGCCCTTGAAGGCAAAACTGCTCGCAGTCCCGAATAGATATTCACCGCCTGAGGCCCTGCCAGCCCCAGTGAACCCCATCTAATGTACACCTCATGTTTAACATTAGGTGCCGTTTACGTGTGATAACTGCCCCGTTTAGCATTTCTAGCAATTGACACGTGATGTCATTTTTGGAGCTTTTGGCACACTCCTTCCTCCTTCCAAGTTTTCACATCTCTTGGAATATTGTGCAAGATCAGGGCCTAAGCTACGGACGTGACCTTATAGGTCACTTCCATAGCTTATTATATTATTATCAATATTACTTTGATTATTTCCGCTAGAAATAGTAGGTATAGCCATAATTTGTGTTCACTTCACTCCCTTGTGCCTCACTTGAGTGAATTGGGAAGATTGGGCGATTAAATGAAAAACACACACAATTGACACTAGTGTATTTGTTAGTTTGTATTTGAGTAAACTACCTATCCAGGGCAGTTTGTATTTGTTTACTTTTGTTGGAAAGTCAAAAATACAGCTGTGGGAGCTACCAAACACTCGTTTTGACAAAATGGATGTCAATTTCTCACTAATAACCCCATTTTTGGAACATGCTATACACACCGCAAGAGGGGATGATATAACAAAAAGTCACGGCTGATATACATCTCGACATAGACAATGTCAACAATAAACCTGGGGCCTTAGCAAAAAAAAGAAATCCATTTTTTTACTCAAAACATTACTGCCATCTTGTGTTCTATATTAGTCACTGCACAAATGATCATTTCTCATTCAACAAAATAAAACAATTCCACATTTATAATATGCAAACTCTATAACCCTGTCTTACTACATAAAGCACTGTATAAATCAACTAAAGAAACACAAAGTTCTAGTTGATTTAATAATGCCTTTACCTTAATAATGACTACATTCAACCACATAAACCTCATTAATTTCCCTTGACCCAAAAACTTCAATTTAGTTTCTACTGCTATTGTTTTAATTGCATGTTCCCTTAGTTCAATGGCTAGTTCTGTCAACTTACTTTAAGTGTTACACTGCTTATTTTAGTTTTGTTGTATACTGTTGAGATTTCAAGATCCTTTTTTTTCTTTATAATAAATAAATGCTGGTTAGGTGATTTGATAGGATATATACCACAGACTTATTATACTATCAAAATATTCAATGTATTTGCTTCTCCCCAAACCGTAATTAAAAAACACTTTTGTAAAGTTTCTCATAACCAACTATTTAACTAACTAACTAACTTCTACTTATCAGTTCTGCTATCTATCCTGCGGGGACTGGAGTTTCCTCGAGATTGTGTAAAAACAGAAGATCTTTTGGGCTTCAAAGTCACTGAAGCGTCTATCATCAGAAGATTTGTGGCACGGCTGGAGAGAGGCAGATTGTTTCGATCCAGATGTAAAGAAAATCGGGCAGATGTGAAATCACACCTGGAGAACAGACAGTTCTAAGATTGCGGTTTTTCATCATCACAGTTTGTTTGACATGAATTGTTGGTGTTACATTTTTTAAAAGATACATTGATTATTAATAATTATATTATTTAATTATTAATAATAATAATTCTTTTTTAGATTTTTTTCTTCTGCCATACATGCTTTTTAATTTTACCCTGACTCTATCCTTAAACCAAACCTTAACCCTAAAACCAAACCTGTCACCAAACCTAAAACCTAAACATAACCAAAAAGTATTATTACATGAATTAAATAAAATCATATACATATATACATTTATATATGTCAGGATGAATCCAGTTTGATCACTCACAATGCCTAAAGACTGACCTTTTAGTAACTGCATTTACCAGATGAACATTTTCGAATCATTTCCAAACAATTAAAATGATCTCAGTGTATTTTTTGTGGGCATTCATTCATTACAAAGTGATTTCCTGACTCACCAGTACACGCTGGTACTGTTGCTTGGTAACCCTGTCGTGAAGGTCGACAGGAGAGGGACTCTTCTTCACTTTAACCACTACCACTTCTTCTTCTTCTTCCTCAGCTTCCTCCTCCTCTGAAGAATCTATGGTCACTTTCACTGTGGCCGCACCCTAGAGAAGACCAAAAACCTCACAGTAAGGGACCACAGTAGAGTTATAATATACAGCATTAACCCATTTACCAGTCACAAAGCAAGAGTGCAATAAGTGGATAAAACCTGAAAGCCGTGCTCCGCCACAGCAATACCGGTGGACAGGCACCTGGAGAAAAAACAGAGAATCAAAAGATTTGGATTTAAAAGACTAGGATTGAAAATGACATTTTTATTATACAGCTCGCCATTCTGATCTACTTGAGTACACATTGAATCAACAATAAACTAAAAAGACAATATTATGCACATATTATTATTTAAGCATTTATTGACATGGACCAGCATCTGGCCACTAAATCAAGTGTGTCAACAGGCAATTGGCTATGCCTGCTCACCGCTGGCGTTCGGCCCTAGCTGCAGTCCTCCACGGAACACAGGAGGGGCAGGAGCGATGCAGCTGTTGCTGGGATACGCCCGGACTCCACCTTCCTGCTGGGGCTCCTCCACGAGGGGCTGCACCACAAGAGAACCCACATCCATCGATCAACAGGACAGTACAAAGAACGAGGTACAGAGAAGCTGAGTTCAAAGAACCACAGGCAGTGGGCCAACTCACACAACCTCTTGCAACCATACATACTCAAATCAGAATGGATCAATGACAACTTTGGGTGTTCAAAATCTCTCTTGTTGGCATTAGCACATTGCAAGAAAAATAGATAACATAAAACAAACATTCAGATTTATTAACAAGAATTAACTTAATAGTCTCAGAACATGGGAATTAGTAACCTTTCCAACTTAATTAAAGCTTCTAATATTTATATTTGATTGGGCATAAAAGGGAATTAGAACTACCTATTCTAAATGTAGCTTTTCTTTTGGCTGCATTTTGCGGTCCTCTCCGCTTAGCACCGGGGGCCTTCTGTGACTCCTTGGAAACAGGGGGCTTTATCCAGTAATACTAAAACATCAAACAAGAAACACGTGGCAAAGAATGTGCATGGATGAGTCAACCGCAAAACATATACACCATCGCTGACGGTTACTATGATTGTGAGGACAATTGCAGTTTTACTGCTATTCCATATTATTGCACGAACCTCTGAAGTCTGGCCATCACTGTTCTTCAAGACGTTTTCTATCGTGGTTTTTATGAGGACCTTATCTAAAGGAGGCAAGGAGAAAATAAATGCACACAACCTTTTTTCTAAGATGCTATGACAACATGATCTAGGAAAAGGATCCAGTTAAAGGGTGACAGTGCCAGAAAAGCGAGAGAGAGCCCCTTTAAGACTAGGTCTCGGCTGATTGTAAAAAAGTATCGTATAGTGTAATAAACTATTATTTGTTGCTTCTTTTTTTCTTTTGAGTTAGGGTTAGGGTTAGGGTTAGCATGTGTGTTCTGTGTGGCTGCTCCTCACCAATCAGGGGGTTACTCCGAATGTCCAACACATTAAGAGTTGAGTTGGTTTTCAAAGCTTCCAGTAGACATTGAGCCCCCTGGTCAGACAGACCACACTTCTGGAGGTCAATGGCTGTTTGACGAAAAAAAAAAGAGCAAAAAAGGAGAAATGTACTACTAGCACATAATTCACCAAAAACATCCTGCACGATTCCTCACCTTTGACCCAAAGGTCTTCCCCTAGTTCATGCGCGAGGGCCGCGGACCCCCGGTCTCCTATCAGAGAGTTACAGTTGAGTGTGATTCGCCGGAGTCCCCCCATCCCTTCAAACTCTGGCCGCCGGTACCTAAGGGACTCTGCCCAGGCTGTGCTGTGCCTCCACAACCCCTGGTGCTGCAACACAATGCAAACAGCAGCCGTAGACGAGAGGTACGGTGATCAGGAATACTGATGGGAAATGTGCAATAGGCATCCATTTGCTATGCAATAGGCATTGATCAAAATATTTGCAACAAAATATAAAATGTCACACCTTGATGATGTTGGCCATGTGCTCTGCCCCTCTCCACGTGAGATTACAACCGGTAAAATCGACTGTCTTGATGCATGTGGTGTACTTCACACTTTGGCAAATGACTTAAAAAGAAAAGAAAAAGGGAAGACAATGCGCACATCCATTAGCACACTTATGTGTGTGTCCATAAAACTATATCTCAACATCAATATGCATACCTTCCAAGCCCTCATCTGATATTGGGCAGTTGGCAAGTGAAAGTTGTTCCAATGAAACACTTTTTGCCAAACCCTGGAATTGTTAAAAATATGAATGCATTGGATTAGATTAATATAATGATAAATCAATAAAAATGGGTTGACATAAACACATCAACTTTTTCTTAGGACACTCTTACCTACCTTTGTCAAGCTATTAAGGTCCCTCTCCCTCAGTGGAAGGCCGTTAATGTGAAGACTCTTAAGGTTGGGAGAAGCTGTAACACATTCTTGCAGGGCTTTACACAGCTTAAACGTCATGTCTTTCGAGCGAATGGGTGGGATCTTCTTTCTGTTGCTAGATTTGTAGTATCGCCTATCTAATTTGGAAGGGAATTGCAGATGTTAAATTTCATTAAAAAATTCCTTTAATTGTCATTGTGTTTAAGGAATGACGCAAGATCCTTTGTCTTCCACCCTACCTGTGTCTCCGGCGCCCAGACCCACTTGGTATGTGCTGCTGATTGCAATGTGGTAGAGGTGCGTGTTGATGGATATAGACGCGAGTATGGGAGCCCAGTCCGTCAGCCTAACTCTGTCTCCGTTGAAATCCAACTGTCCTTTGAGCAGGTTTGTCATGACCGCAGGCAGAGGCAGAGTGTCCTGCCGTGCACAGGCATAACTATAGTAGGAAGCAAAGTCCTGGGCCCCCCGCCGACGAATATGCGCACTGTCTTGGACCATCTTAGATTTGGGGGGTGGTGGGGGGGGGTTGATAAACATTAGTTCACATGATAACTTAAACTAGTAGCTGTGCATAGTAACGTTACTTTGTTTCTGTTTTGTATATGCAAAATCGAAAAACTTTATGGCACATACAAAATCTAGTATAGTTATATTTTCGATTAAAAAACGAAATGCTATATAACATAAATAGCATTGAGAATTGATACATAGAGCTACTACTTGTCTAGCTTTACGCTAAATATATATTCTATGTTGAAATCTAAATACTGCCAGTTCTAGAGCTAGACAATTACTACTTTATCTGATGATGCGTTCATTACTGGTGACGGCGGATATTTCCTCAGAATATGAACACAGAAAAAGGTTAGTCGTTATCGTTGGCTTCAGCAGTTGACGTTTAGCATTAGCGTGCAACCAATGGCAACCAATCAGGAGATGGCGACGTACTCTATCCAACGTAGTGTAGAACGGTACTTTAAAAACATCGTTACCTTCAATCGGACCCTAATAACCAAGTTACACATTGCAAACTAATAGACGAGTGTGCTACTTTCGCACATTATCTTCTCTTGTGTTCCCTAAAACGTCCACAACATACCTTTGTTGTTGTGTTGATAGGAGCTGCTCAAAAGTGGCGCTGCGGTCGTGGACCCGAAGCAGCCCCGCCCACCTCCCTTCGTCGGGTCGGGGAACGGACCCGGTGGACTGGTGCTGCCCCCTAACATGCGGGAGGACTATTTCATCATTTCATTATTCAGATTTAATCTTCATATTATTTCCTCATATTTCATTCATTCTTTATAGGTCCATGTATTTCAAAGATGGTTTGGTATCATCATATGTTATGTGTATGATTATGTTACCGATTATGAAAATTCAATTCACCAGAGCAACAGATCAGCTGGAATAGACCAGTGCTAAATATTTATTACTGCTATGCTATTTATTAGGTTGGCTTTTATATTTTGTATCTTATATTGCAATGCTTCGGTGGCACTGTCACTTTTTCATTTCACTGTATACTTGTCACTTGACAAATAAAACCCTTGAAACTTGAATTTGTGTTTCATTGAATTTAGACCGTTTACACATTGTTTTAATTGGTTTGAAACACAGCATCATACAATCAAAAAAATACAAAACAGACAGACAGACAGATTAGTCAGATATATAGATATAAAGCTAGACAGACAGATAAACAGACGGGCAGAGAGACAGAAAGACAGACAGACAGACAGACAGACAGACAAGAGCCAGCTCTGTAACAGTTATTGCCGCAGTGCAGTCTTGGAGGCATATAGCATGCTGTGTAGATAAATTATTTGTTGGTCGGAAACAGCAATCAAACGTTTGAGGCAACGTGTGTCTTGTCAGATAAGATTAAATTGTGCAATGGCCCTCACGCCGTCCAACATGGTGTGCAGTCTGCGTCATGTCACGCCCCGCCTTTTCCAGTAACCCCATCCGAAATGACATGGAAAAACACATTGGGACGGGATAACCAGCAAGCGACTCGAGTTGTAAACATATCGACCTTTTTTCCTTTGCTAATTATTTGAAGACGTACCGGATTGTGATATCTACACAGGTAAATATCATCTACACAATTTCGCAACGGTCAACAGTCCACTTGTGATTAATGTAGGGATTGTATTCCGTAAATTAGCATGCTAACAGTAGTTTTCAAAACATCTTGGAGGCCTGAAACGTGCTACTGCTCACGGTACGTGACATACATGACTGAAGAAGTTGCGTTTTAATTATGTTTTAACTTGACTATGTAGCTAATGTGGTGCGCAATTATAACCAAGACAATTGAGAATGAATGTCGTTCATTTTATCCATCAAAGGGTCTTATTGTGATGGTGATAATGACAGTCAAGAGCCTAACTTCAATTATTCAATTCTGGTGCCTTTAGTCAAGTAGAGGTCTGCTTTACTTATAGGTCCAAATTCAATACCATAAGTCATAGATTGTAAGTTGACTCTTGCGTTTGGGTTTTAAAGTGTCACAACCATGATATTTTCTATGCTTAACTGAGAGTACATATAGCGGACCTGTGATAAGAAGTCCTTAGAGAGAGAAAATGCTCCAATGATAAATTACTGTTTGTTTATGAAAATGCATAGGTCTATATTTGGTATGTAACACATTTCAAAATTAGTGTCCTGATTTTAGTGAAGCCATATAAACGTTGTGCAGTGTATATTTTCTATTACTGTTGAATGACCATTGATATAGAAATGATGTATACCACAATTGTTTATTTATTCTGTAAGCCACGAGAGGTCTAGCCTGGCATCGCCAGACGAATTGTAAACTGCAATTAGTCTGGAACGGTTAATTTTCGATTTCCTAAGGGCGTCACCAATGGGCGCAGACCAAAATCCCTATAGACGCAATTGGACAGGTCTACAACCAATCATAGCAACGAAGATGGGTGACCGCTGCACGAAAAGCGACGAATAAACATCTTTCTTTTCAACTAATGTTTGACTCGTTAACTTAGAACTAATGCTAGATAACGGTTATGATTGGTCAGAAATATTTTTGTATGGGAGGGTAGCTTGACCTCATCTGCAGAGTAAAGAGCTCCCGAGTCCCGAGATTCATCTGGTTCCCAGGCTACGAGAGGTCGCGGTTCAATGTGATTTTAGAATCTAGTAGTTTGTTACGGTTACTAAAACAGTTAACTGCTGTAAAATCAAAGGCGATTATTCGCTCTGCGATAAACAACACAGTCGTGTATCGGTTCATAATATCATCCGGAGTCACACAGCTTTTGGCCGTGATATTATATATAATATTTTATAGATATTACAGAGCTCTGGGAGTCCGCAAACGGCAACAATAAATTTCTCCTCCATGTTGCTGTCCAATCTGGACTTCAGGGAGTGAACGTTGATCGGCTATCCAACAAAGCATCAAGCGAAATTCAAAGAAGTTCAAATATTTCAACTTGCACAAAGTGCTCCCTGTGAAATTCAGGTTTTCGTACAGCGCCATTCAACAATTAACAAAAAATGTAAATTGACTATGGATTCACGACGTGCCTTCATTTTTAGTGTGAACGCACCTTACCGGTTACTAACATTTTTACTAAAGACTTTCTGGAAAGATTTTACAAATTAAACGCAGAGCAAATGCAATAATATTTGGAAAACTTATCATCAATCTTCTGCCAAGCAATATAGTTTCTCAAGAAAGAAAATAGTTGCTGGCAGGCGAGCATAATTTTCTTAATCAACAAATTCCGGTACTCCAGGACATTTTTGTTGTTTGTTGTGTTTCGAATATAGCCAGCCTCTGGTAAGGATATTTTCTTCTGTTACTAGAGATGTGACTGGCAGTGTTCAAAAGGAACACTTGCTACCAACCAATGGCATTAATAAACATAATCAAAGTTATTTATAAAAAGGATAGTGTGTGCCCTTTATTCAGATTTTCTTTGTTTGATACACAAGGTTGATTGATTCAAGGTTTCTTCTCCCTCCACCCTAAGCCCTGTCCACACAATAATGTTATTTACTTACAGAAAAGGGGTCTATAGTAACCGTTTAATAAAAGCTTATTTTATTTTTTACCTATCTGTAATCCCAGTTAACCTATCGTGCCACTAATTGACCCATCTTGGTATGCATTAACTATGCACTGATATAATATTTTATCCAGGGAAATTCAAATTACATGGGAAAATAAAAAGGGAATAAAAATAACACAATTCATCTACAGCTTCCAGTGAATAGAGAAAACATTTTGATGATTTATCAGATGTAAACATGTTGAGGGAACATGCTTTTCACCTGGCAGGAAGAAGCAGACTACAGTAGTCAGGATATTTTCCTTTTGAGTAAGTCATTTAGTTGATATAAATACGATTTGTTTCTTTAGAGGTTGGGGGGTGAAGGAGGTCTTTCTGTCCAAGTTCTCTTGTGAATAAGTCCCTTTTGCGGCACAGTGGAAGAGATGGAGATTGGTTTATTTTATTTTCCTCATGAACATTCACTCACTTCCTGTGTCCAGCACAGAGAAAACATTTAGAATGGAAAAGACTGAAAGGGACTTAATGGTTTCTGCCACTGTATGAGAAAAAAAATCAAGGTAAGGAAGGAAAGACATGCTTGGTAATGTTCCAAACACAACAGTCAGTCACCCATGAGAGAGATTGGTGATCGGTCCTCTCTTCTAAAGAGCCACAGCGGCAGCATTACACACAGTTGTCCCACAGTCCAGAGAGTCACATAGTTGTTGACTCTCTTATTCTCTCTCTCCTGAGTCTCTGCTGCACTCTCTCCCCAACATCCGGCCTCTCGCTTGGCCAGTACAAAAGGTCAGACATAATTAGTAGGCTACTTTTAGAATCAGTTTTTTTAAATGTAGCCAGTTGCGACACGTAGACTGGAAGCAGTGTGTCGTTGGATCATTTATTTTAGCTGTGGGCATGATACTACGACAGGGTAATTACAGACTTCTGTCGCAGCCTACGATGGATGCATGTTTGTATTTTTTTGTTTGTCTCAATTCAGACAAATATGCAAAAAACGCTTTGTTTTGTTTAACTGTGGCTCTTCCAAAAAGCTGTTTATAATAGTATGTTTCGTGTTCAATCCCCAACATCTATTTGCTGATGATGCAAAGTTAGAAATTAAACGGCTCTGAGGAGAGACAATGTGGTCAAAAAACACTAGTTGTGCTGTGTGCCTTTGCTACACTAGGTAGGTTACAGTTGTCCATAAGGCTCAAAAGAGAAGAAGCATAAATAGACAAGTCTATAAATAAAAAAAACCTGAACAAGAGCTCTGTGCAAAGTGGTGAATGCTCAGACATTTGGGAATTCTTTGTTTGTACAATCTTCTGTAGATGTTGTTCTGTTCCCAGTTCCTCTACTTTTTTGGTTTCTATTTAAAAACCTAGCAGTCGTGAGTTGTTGCTGCTAGTTTGTGTGTTTTGTGCAATAGCAAAAGTAATTATATAGCAAGTGACTTGCACCATTGCCATCATCTTTTAGATGGATAATGTTTGAATGTATTGATTATGCAATGCATGTGAGTGTGTCATTGTTAACTTTAGTTTGACAAAGAACTTCCACACACTGGCATTTTATACTTTCCATAGTCGCCTACTCTAGAGTGATGCTTGAACTGAAACATTGGAGCAACTGTCTCACAGACACATTTGTGCTAGTGCCATTCACAGTAGACAATCCCAAAGGAATGTCTTGGTCTGGTATTGTTCTTAGCCCTTGGATGCATGTACCACTGGTTTAAGGTGACAATGCACCTTTTATAGTGTTTTCAAATCTGCAGTAGTTTTGTTGTTTTCTGCAATACCAAGTGTCCCAGAAAATGTAAGAGGCATTGATTTGTGTGTGTGTGTGTGTGTGTGTGTGTGTGTGTGTGTGTGTGTGTGTGTGTGTGTGTGTGTGTGTGTGTGTGT
>JAOPJL010000141.1:10935324-10951935 GCA_027123545.1 Trisopterus esmarkii | reverse complement strand
ACACACACACACACACACACACACACACACACACACACACACACACACACACACACACACACACACACACATATTTCTACCTGAAGCACTGATGAGAAATGTCCCTGGGGACGGGGCCCCTCCCTTAAATCAAGTGCGGCATATGGCCGCAGTAAAGCAAGCCTTGTCAGCCGCTGGCCTTGGTTATGCCAAGAAACACAACCGTCTCAGCCACACACCCACATTTGCGGTTTCTTGATGTTTGGTATTGTGTGCTGCTATGCGTATTCAGGAAACTGTGACAGCGACCCAGGAAAACGGGCGCCACCACTGGAACTGGACCTCTGCTGAGCCCCTTAAATGTACGTCTCTGTCCGTGCGACTGCGCTCCAGGGACGGGGAGAAGACCAGCGATTGGAGCACCACAGTGATATATCGAGGTTGGCACTTCATTTGTCTGTGAAACAACTGCGTGACACGTCACCAAGAAACACATCTAAAAAATGTTGCCACGGTACGCTGTCAGTAAACATGGGTTAGCGATCTTTTAATAACAACATGCGGCACGTGTTTTGAGAAAAGCCATCTTTTCCCGATATGGGTTGAATGAGATATGTGTTATTTTATTTATGTATATTATAACGTTCGCTACTCATTCCCCCCCAGGTTTCGATGACCCCAGCCAGAGCAGATCGAAGATGCTCCCTCAGGACCCAGTGGTACTGGTTGGAGACAACACCACTGTCTGCTGCATTGTGGGAGAGGGCAAGAGCTTTGGCAGAATTCTCTACAATAGCACTGTCATGAATGTGGTGCGGTTGAGTAGACGGAGCTATGCAACCACAAAGACCAATCAGAAGGCCTCTATGTTGACGGGAACCAATGTGATCTGTAGCAGCGCCCTGAACATTATGCTGACGGGAACCGTGGTGTTTGTCGGATGTAAGTAGGAGATATGGATGAGACAATAATCCACATTTATAACATGTCTAAAGCTGTCCAGCTTTTTTACGGTTTGTTTTATGTTATGAGTCTTTCAAAAAATTACAAATTTTATTGAGTTAGTGTTTTTGTACATGATTAAAATATAACTACAGCTTCTGGATTGTAAAATACAGAAGGTCAATTGTTCAGAGGGAAAAAAAATTTGACTGGCTGTTAATCTTCCGGCCATGTCCTCTTCAACCTGTTTTCAAATCCAACACAGTTTGCATATCTGACATGCAACACTATGCAATCGCTGAATGAGCAATAGAAACGATTTGCAGCATTGCAGTGTGCGGCTGGTTTTGCAATGATTTAAAAGATGTTAGGAAATCAGACCCATCTTTTTTGCCCCCTCGTTGTAAATAAACAAGTGGGATTTGCCTGCCCTTCGTCTCCCACCAGACCCCCCACTGCCCACGGATCTAGTGTGTGAGACCCAGGACCTGACCTCTGTGACCTGCCAGTGGAGCCCTGGAAACACACACCTGCATGCTTCTCGAAGGACATTCTACACACTCAATGGAAGGTAATATAGACGCACACAAACGCACATATGTTTATATACTGTATATATTTTAAGTTGTTTGACGAAACTATTACACAATTCATGTAAGAGGAATAAATGGCCATTTGTCTGTATTTGTTTTGTGACTAAGTACTAAGATTGGTTCAAGAATGGTTCCCATTTACGATTTACCATGTTGAACCTGGTCAGTATTGTCATTTTTAACATTAACCATGCCTAGACCTCACTTCCTTCCTTGTCCCCGGGGAAACCGGCCCGGTTCAGATATAATAGAAACCCGCCTAGAAGCTTCTCTAGGCAACAAAACTACTAGTCAGGGAATGTGTAATGGAGTGGAATTTATAACATGTTAATTAATTGGCAATTTAAATTGATGTACAAAACAAAAAATACAAAAATGTACAAATCCTTCATGTAGTCCTTTTTAATAATGTTGTTTAATCTTATGTAGACTATATAATTTCTCTGGTTGCTCGTGTTTGTCTCTCTTTTGTAGCAGAAGTTATATATATCTATATATACTGTCATATATAAATATCGTTCTGAATGTCTGGTTCCCTCTGTGCAGGGACTGTGCAGAGGCCGCCCAGAAGCAGCCGCCGACGGGCTGCAGGCTACCTGAGTGGGCAGGTAACTGGACCCTGGTAGCCAGGAACCCTCTTGGGCAGTCCAGCCTGAACTACTCTGCTCAGATCTCACACAGAGGTGAGTGGTCTCATCGCATGGCAGCTGCAGTGCAGAATATTTCAACATGCATGTTTGTTGCATTTTTTGGTTTATTTTTCTACTGAAGTAAAAGCAATATTTGTCAACACCCGGCATGTGTCGTTCTTATAGCCCACGTTGGACTATCATTGTGGAAATGTTTTATGTTTGGTCATATGGTTTGTCCGACAGAGTTGTAATCTCTAATTGTGTTACATTGTCTTTGATCTCATTGTCATCTTTGAATGCTTTTTTTAATGAAGCTTTTTTTGTGCCTGTCAACTTTGTTTTTGTAAATGGTTTATTATGATGATGATGATGATGTTGATGATGACTAGTATTATCAGGCATAAAGTTCCGGCCCCCGCCATTGCCGTTCTTTCCCTACTCCGAGAGCAGGAAGAGGATGTGCTCTGTAGTAGTAAAACCATGGCACCCTATTGTTTGTGCGAACCCGGTTGTTATTCTGCTCCCAGTGCATCCTGTTGCCCCAGCCAACCTGACCGCCGTGGCCCATGCCTGGAACGCCACGCTGCTGTGGGACTGGGAGTACGCCACCTACGCCTCGTTGGCCCTGGTCTGTCAGGTGGAGATCACACTCGACGGCCACATCAAAAAGGTAACCACGCCCTTTATTCTTCGCACTCGCAGGACAATGGTCAGCACAGGAAATTCGGATCCTGTGCCGTCTGCATTTTCAGTTTGGTGCCCGTTCGCAGGTCTTATCTCGGGGATTTGATTGTGCACATAAGCAAACACAAACTACTGACCTAAAGTAGTGTTGGCATATATCTGGGGTTGGGGCTTTCTAGTACAACAGCAAAACACAGCTGGACGGTGTATTCATCGTCTGGTCTCTATGGTGAGTGATGAAATGGACCTCATGCGTGTCACTAGCGGACCTTCTCTGGTGCGGGGCTGAGGTCGGTGGCCCTTCTGGACCTGGAGCCAGTGACCGAGTACCAAGTCAGGGTCAGCTGTGGAGCCCAGCAGAACTTCTGGAAGTGGGGCTCCTGGAGCAAAACACTGGCAGTCAGGACAGGCATTGACGGTAAATAAGTATTATATATCAATATATACTCTCTATATATTATATTATACTATAAACTATATCTATACTATACTCCTTTGTCCCTTATGACATCAAACTCCTCACCCCGGGGGGGAGGAGGAAATGAGGGTAAAGAGGACAGAAGGGAAGGACTGGTAGCTACTCACTGTGCAATTAGCAATTTATAATTTATTCATACATATCTGGACACTTTTCTTCTTATTATTTTTTTCTGTGCATTAACTTAATCCACCACTTAAGTATATCCACCACTTAAATATACCAGTATTTCTCTGTAAGCTCTGTAAAATGCAATTCCCTCGGGGAGTGGGAGTCATCCCAAAGGGATAATAAATCTAAGCCTAAGTCTAAGTCTATATATATACTGTTTTAATTCATTTATAAAAAAATACAGTTGAAGATGTTGTTAGTGCTACTCAGTAAAAGCTCAGTAAAAATGCTCCGTCTGATTTCATGCTATACCTTGTCCACCCACAGTGCCCGAGGCTCCTGCTCTCTGGGTGTCCCTATACAAGGACAACACGGGGAACGTCATGGGGAACGTCATGTGGAAGGTAAAAGAACAGAGTCCAGTTATTTGTAGTTGGATAAAAGAGTAGTCACTTCCTATATCTTACCAATCATCTCTTATTCTGTTATTCCTTTGTTCTCTGGAAACTTTCCTCTTCCATCTAACCCTCCTCCGCCTTTTGACTTTCTCTTCTCTCTTCTCTGTGTACACTCACCTCCCTTCCTTTTTTCCTCGCTCTCTCTCACTCTCGCTCGCTCCCCCCCCCCCCCCCCCCCTACACATAGCCCCTGACACATAGGCAGAGCCACGGAGAGATCACGGGCTACGAGCTGACCCTGTGGAGCCCGGAGGAAAACGTGCAGCACACGGAGACCCTGCCCCCCGACACCCACCAGGCACCCGTCAACCTCACCCACATGGCATTCACAGGCAGGGTCGTGGCGACACTCGCGGCCAAGAACGCGGCCGGTGTGTCACCGCCTGGGCGCATCGTCATCCCTCAATCGGGTAGGTCCGAGTGTGGCGTGTGTGTCGGTGTGTTTGGGTGGAGCAGGAGCAGAGGGGATTTTTGGTGCTCGGGAGCATTTCACTTTCACACTCTAAAGAGAAAAGTAGATAGAAGAAACGGGAAGAAAATCTAAGTAAAATGCTGTGGTTCTGAGCCCCCTTTGGCCCCTTCCTCCGCAGACCCCTCAGAGCCCCGCCCCGTCTCTAGAGTGGCGGGCACGAACGGAGGGTTACCTCTGTCCTGGGCCAGCGACGCCAACGCCAGCCGGGGTTACGTGGTGGAGTGGCAGAACGCCAACTGCCTGCATGACTGCCCTGTCCACTGGACCGAGGTGGCACCCGAGAGCACCAACATCTCCCTGGTATCAGGTACATCGGTTCCAAAGTGGCAGGAGGTGCCTGACAGCCGTGCCTTTGAACATCACATGAGATTAAATAACCTTTTTTAATTTAACAAATACTTGAACTCAGTCAGTTCTGCAGATGGTAATACTGCAATTTATTCATTATTATCTGTTATCCCTTCTTATACCCAAGCCGTATAACGGGAGGTAGTCGTTGAAGGGATGTGAGAAAATTCTAAGAAATATGTGTGGTCAAAAAGAGGAAATGAAAAGGGAATTCAAAGAAAAGGGTTTCCCAAAATAGTTCCAATGTAACTCGGAAACATGGACACAGTGTATTAGTTCACCCATGGTTACGGCTCCCCAGTGATGTAATCTAGGGTGTGTTGCTGTGTGCGTGTGTGTGTGCATGTTCTGTGTAGACTCCCTCCTGGACGGTGTGCGGTACATCATCTCCCTCTACGCCTGTTCCCCCGACAGCACAGAGCTGCTGCAGCGCTGGGAGGGATACGTTCAGGAGCTTGGTAGGCAGAGACCCCCCCCCCCTCCCCACTATTTCTGAGTTACAAAAAAATATCATAGCTAAAGTAAATAGAGTATATTGCCACAACTGCATGGGCTATAATATGTAATCTTGGTACCAAAAGAGAGGTTGTATCGGTGATATGGATGTGCAAGAGGATAGTACTTGGTTTCAGTGCATAAAGATAGAACACAGCTACGTTGAAAAAGGCTAAGGTGCAAAATTGCAAATATTAACTTGATGAGACACCAACAGGTAACATCTTGAAACCCATTGTACAATATGACCCCAATTTGACCCCTCCATGGGCTGTTGTGATTGAAGGCAATTTACCTAATTCCTATGAAACCATCTCTTAGCTATTTAAAATGGATTTGTAAAATTGTGTAGTTGGTTAGAAAAAAGATCGCTATTTATGTGGAGAGTTATGAAATACATGACTCTTGTTGCATGCTTCTTATTTTGAATTTTGACAATTTTGTTGTAATTGTCTGTCGGTTAGCTAACAATGGTTATGATAGACTAAAAGATGAGAATCGAATGATCCACATGACTACCTTCTCATGTGTTTAATGCCTTATGACGTCTTTGATACAGGGCAGGGAGGGGCTAAGCCCGGGTTACTGGGGTTAAAACGAAAACTCTTCCAACTCACATGCCAAATTATCTCTCTCTTTTTCCTTCTCCTTCTCTATCTGCTGTCGCAGTCCCCATCAGCTCCGTCCCTAACCTGATGACCAATCAGGAAAACTCTGACGTCAAGCTGACCTGGCAGGAAATCCCGGTGGACGAACGGCGAGGCTTCCTCCTGGGCTACCGTGTCTACCTCAACACGGGCCACCAGCTCAAACTCTTAGGTACACATTGCATTGTGTTGGTCTATCACCGCATGCAACAAGGGTTATTCATGGCAGTGTTATTAGGCCATCTAACAAAGTGATATGGTTTATATTGTCTTCTTAGAGGGGTTATTAATCATGTATTCCATAAGTTAAGACCATCAGTAATTGATTGGATTAGAGAAACATTATTTGTGTCAAACATAGAAGTCTCAAATATATTGCAATAATATATGCGGATGAATGAATACAGGTGCTTATTTATTTTACGTTGGAAACGTATTAATTGCTCAGTCCTGTTAAACCTGTTAAACCAAAAAAATGCTTAAGAAGGCCTCAAATTTTTTAAATTTAATATTTTGATTAACATCGATTTTTACATTTGTTAAAAATGGCAACATTTTTAACACATTTTTGTACAATGTCACAGTTTTCAAATAGTTTTGATTGTTTTGTTTTTCCACAGCCAACCTGAGTGACCCTCACATCCGTAGCTACACTGTGAAGAATCTAACCGTCAACAAGTTCTACAAGTTCACCGTGAAGGCCTACACCTCTGCCGGAGAGGACACGGGCTCCACCACCTCCATCACCGTGGGGTCATACAGTACGTTGTTCATCTCCAAACCGGCTGCAGCCTTCTCTGTTCCTCTCCTGTGACTTCTTTCCTGAATATTCTCCCATGGACATTGTAAACACTAGGGGTGTAACGGTACACGTATTTGTACCGAACCGTCACGGTACAGACACTTCGGTGCGGTTACAGAGGTGTACCGCGGTACGTAAATGTGGCGTACATAGCGTTAATATGGCGAATGTAAAGGCTTTTTTAAAACTTTGAAGTCGGAGTTCCCCCCAGACCGTTTAGCCTTAGGCTCGGCTCGCATGTGCGCAGTAGCCGTGAGTGCGACTGTTTGTGTGTGGATTGATGGCTAGCGAACAGAGAGCGAACTGCATGGTGAACGACAACAGGAAAGTAATTATCAAAACGGGGAAAGACGAGTGGACAAGTTGAAAGCTGTGTGCAGACATTGCTCAACAGCGATCGGCTATGCAAATGGCAACACATCGAACATGCTTCAAGATGCATCACCCTGACTGCTCCTGACGACCTGGCTGTCGCCCTGTGTGGTTGACTCCGCCGTCAGTGTGTGAATGTGTGAATGAATGGGTGAATGTCAGTCAACACTGTAAAGCGCTTTGGATAATAGCGCTGTATAAATGAGGACCGTTTACCGTTTACCATTACACATGCACACGCATTTAAAAAGGCTCCATCCAGGTGATTATTTTTATATTTATGAGCACTTCAGAGCTTAAGAGAGCTGCAGGAATATTTTCTTTAAACCTTTAAAGTTTACATACCAGCTTAAAGAGCCTAGACTGAGCATCAACACTGAATTTTTTTTTTCATTCATTTTATTTATTGGAGAATTGCAGCAGTATTTTTTTCATATTTGTTACACATTTTATTTGTATGTTGCATACTGACAGCTAAAACTGTTTAACTGTTGTGTTTAATTGTTAACTAATTAAACTTATTTAGAACTGTTTGTTCTGACGAACAAGCAGTTTTTTTATTACTATGAACCGTACCGTACTGTGACCTAAAAACCGAGGTACGTACTGAACCGCGACTTTAGTGTACCGTTACACCCCTAGTAAACACTGGAGTAACACGGAAGTGAATAATCGCATTCTCTATTCGCCCCAATTGTTGTTCAAAGTCTCAGATTGAGCAACTGTTTTACATAAGCAAGGGCGTGTTTAGGCAGGACATGGTATCGATGTTGATGTACTCAGACTCATGTTGGAAGCATACCAAGGAGCATTCAGAACACACACTCTTAAGAAGGGAGGGGTGCTCCAGCTATTCAGGTTCTGCGTTGATCAAGAACTCTTCTTGTCTCTCCTCACAGCGGATTGGTTGCTCTTGGAAATCTTGGCCTCGCTGGGAACCATGACATTCTTCCTGTTCCTCGTCACCTTTGTCTGCTACAAGAAGAGGAAATGGTGAGTTTGTTGGGATGGGAATATATATCAACACTGGCGCCGGTTATGTGGTTCATCCATCTTCACCCTTCCCTCCCTACTTACTGTTGCCAAGCAAGGCAAAAACACATCTTTTATTTGTTAACAGACCCACATGTGCAAGCTTTAAAGGGGTAGTTCGGAATTTTGGACATCAGACCTCATATCCAAGTCAGCCAGTGTGTTATTTACCATTGGAGACCGTTTTGAACACTTTTCATTCTAGCCTGTCAATAAAAACAGTTTTACCCACTCCACAGTACACCGAGGCAAACCAATTGTAACGCAAGACTATCTATGTAAATGTCTGTGTTGGTAGAATGTTAGAAATAAAACTACCCTTGCATCGCATTGCATTTAGTTTATAATCCCTATATTTGGAAGCAGGCTACAGCAGCGGCGGACTGACATTACCTCGAGTGCGCTTCTCTGTTTACGTTCTGCTGTAGTGAATTGGTTGGTACACTGGAGCAAAGTGAAATTCCGCCGCTGCTGAGAAAGTAGTCACGCAAAATGTAATGCGATTACCCATTACCACAGGCAGTGGATACAAACAGAACTGACACTGTGATTCACAAGCACCCTTTTATTGGCACACACAAACATAGCATTCTAACACACACACACGCAAGCATAACAGTCCAATGCTTTCATGACGCCACCTGCAACACACAAACATAAAATACGTTATGAGGAAGCCGGTCAGGGGACGCGGTACAAACATCTCAAGAACAAAGGCAAGATGTGAAAACACTCATATGTTTTTGGGGGGGACTTGTGGAATATTTAAGTGGTCAGAAAAGTGGTGTATAAGGAGGGTTTTTAGACGGAAATGTTTGGAGTAATGTGTGTAACTAGGTGTGGTGATATAAATTGAAAATGGGTACTGGTAGGGTTAATTGAATTAAAGGTGTATAGGGCAGGCCGGGTAGGTTATATTCGGGGCCAAATCATGTCTGTGAGGCAGAAGGGTCTGAGGTGAGCTGGTGACAACACCTGGGTCTTGGACCAGCCAAGGGCTGAATTAGTGCCCGAGTGGGGGACTGTTATTTTGTTGAGTTCTGATTATTATTTTAGTTATTTTTGAAGTTAAATAAATTTGAAGTTATTTTGAAGTTTAGTCATTCATTAAAAATTATTGGTTTGGTTTTTTTTGTTTATTCAATTTCATTTTTATTTCTTGACAGACATCTTTTTCCGTCTGTTACGATGAATAAACTCCTATCAACTGCCTTTCCCAACATCTGTCGCACTGCTTCCAATCCTTCCACCACCACAAGGCTAGCCTGGTAACAGGCGTTCTAATTGGTTTTCCTCGGGTGTACTGTGGCGTAAAACAGTTTTCATTGGCAGGCTAGCAGATCCCCTTGACTTGCACTAGCCTAGCACCAGCGAATTTTGCAACAAGAAGGACTGAATGAAAAGTGCTGAAAACGGTCTCCAATGATACATAACACACTGGCTCACTTGGAAATGAGGTCCGATGTCCAAAATTCAGAACTACCCCTTTAAGTACTTTTCCTGTAATTGATAGTTTAGCTATTATGTACGATTCATTGGATATTTAATGTAATAGATATATATCACTTGGTGGCAATGTTTTTCTCCATTCTTTATCAGGGCAATGACACTGGCAGTGTGAATGCCATGTTCCACCGGTTGAGCGTGTCGTCCGCTGTGGACCTCTGTCAGTACTCCGTACAGTATTGTTACAGAGGATATTCTGATTAAATATGGTTGTATTCCTTTATTCCACAACACAGGGTGAAGAAAGCATTCTATCCAGACATCCCTGAGCCCAAGCTGGCTGGTGATTGGTCCAGAACACAGGTAAAGTGCCAGTGCCACACCAAGTTACTTTTTTTTAAATTAATTTTTTTAAACACTCGACGTGCCCTGACCCCCCGGAGCTGTGAGAGCATGTCGTCACTGTGTCACTGTGACCCCTCCAGGGCCCGCTGGACGTGAAGCCCTACGCCAACAGCATGGTGCGCATCGTGGACGAGCCCGCCTGGGACTCCAGCAAGGAGAAGCTGGTGGTCATCCCCGAGGAGGACGAGGACGAGGAGCGGGGCGCCCGGGACGACCCGGCGGACACAGACGAGCCCATGTCCATTCGCTACTACAACCAGGTGGTGGACGAGCGGCCCATCAGACCGCGTTACCCGGACTCCTCGGAGTCGTCCGCCTCCTCCTTGGACTCGGCGCGCACCGACGTGACGTACACGGGCATCCAGACCTCGGGGTCGTCCCTCACCTTCCGGGCCGAGCCCGTGTTCTCGCCGGACGGGCAGCAGCCCCAGGGGGGTTTCCTCGTGTCTCCAGCCGGCGGAGGGGGAGGCTACCGTCCCCAGGTGCAGCCTGCAGCGCCAGGCCCTGACCCTCGCCCGGTGGCTCCCCAGTCTTTCCCAGAGCCCCAGCCTGCAAAGGGAGGCTCATTTGGGGGTTACCAGCCACAGTGCTCATGGCAATTGGACTCCCCAGGGGAGGGAGAGGGTGACAACGGCAGCATCGGCGCCCCCTCAATGGGCTCGCCCACCTCGGTGGCCTCCACTCAGTTCCTCCTGCCCCAGGAGGAGGAACGGTCGGAGGGTGAGGGGTCGTCTTCGGCGACAACCTGGCTCCACAACCTGTTGTCCTCGACAAAGTCATGAAATACTCAATCACAGCTTCAACCTGGCCCAATAGGATTATCCGTTTGCTTTGTCAGTGTGCCGTGTCAAAGAAATCCAGTCTAAATGGGCTTATCCTATACCGATATGAACAGTTAAACATTGAAAGATTGGCTATGTACATCCCACAGTGGTCCCATTTGTGCAAAGTCACAGTTTGAAATTGTTTTTTCTTTCAGAAACTGAAGGTATTTTTGCTGGATTACATTTTTATTGTGCAACATTATTTATGGTTGCATCACACTGAACTCCCGGACAGGGAGCTTTCTTTTGAAAGTGATTCATGTAGACATTGTATAGATAGATGGGCATTCCGCAATGTCATTTCGTGTTCAACCATTGAATGTTTTATTTCAGTCAGTGCAGATTCCTTGGATGTTAACTTAATGTTCATATGAATTCTTAAGAACAAAACAAAAAAACACTCATTTCTAAGGAAGTGACTTAACAGAATCAAAATAACACTAAACACATACAAATAACCAGAAAACACTAAAAAGTAAAAACACTAAACACTTTTGCTGGGCCATTCTTAGAGGATTTTGGGCTGTTGTACGGGAACTCAATCTCGCTTCGAGAAGAATGAGACATTTCCTGTTGATGTAAAGATGTTGAAATCGGCCAACAAGCGTGGGAGGTTATCCGCCTTCTGGAACATTTGACATCACACCCCTGCCAGAGCACATACACCCACATCTGCACATGCCATACACATCTGGCAGGTGGTCGCATTTGGAAAGATAATTTAGACGGAGCCCAAGTTACTGACTGCACCAAACAAGAAAGAGATTGATATTTTGTGAGGAGAGCTATACACAGATGAACACAATTTGTGACTATTTTTCACACAGATATTACAGGGGTGCTTTTCTCTTATGGTGTGACATTTTTGGGGCAAACAGCCCAACATGAAAACACTGATATAAGCTACCCGGTGAATTAACGGGAATCCATGGGAAATTTTGAACATTTGTTTGCTGTGTTTTTGGTTTGCTTTTTGAAACGCAAGGATATTTGTGAACGGTATACCACTCGTTCAATCAAACAACAACAAACAAACAAATAACAAGAGCGACAATTCTTGTTGTTTGCTTGCTTTATTAGATCATTTAAATTCAATCATAATATGATTGGGTTACATTTCTTGCATTTATATCTCAATGTTATCATCCCTTCTTTTGAATACATTTATGATAAAGGATGTTTAAAAGCTGTTTACCAAATTCCAGTCTTTCAGAGGACTTTATTGAATTGCCTTGTTAAATGTTGAGCTTCCATTCGCAAATCCTATGTTTTATATGCTGCAATGCAAAGTGGTAAAGGAAAGGCTCAATAATGATGGATCACTATACCTGTAAATATAATGACATGCAGAGATGATTCAAGATCGATCCTGATGTAATGCAATTGCATTGGTTGGTTTGTAATGATAGTTTCCTCATTGTGCTCAATTGTTCTAGTACAATAATCACTACACAACTCTATTTGAGAAGGCCAGTATTGGACAGATTAGGAAGAAGTCTGGAGTGCAGATGATGGAGATATGATATGGATTTGTGATCCTTCACATATTGAGGGATATTCAGAGTCTTTTGAAGGGTTGACTGAATGTGACCTTTGCGGTTCCATTATGATCTTTTTTCTGTTGCGTTGACCGTGTTGTTATGGGTCATCTGTAATCACAGTCCAGTTTGGGAATGTCATTTTTTTAAAGATAAGGAGAAATGCAAGCAAATGTGGGGACACTGGGCCCAGAGGACGTAGGGCCGGCCGATGAGCTTTAAGTAAATCTACTGTGATGTGAACAACTAATACTATCAAATATGTATGTTACTCTCTACTTGTGAAAACGGCTGATTATGATACATGTATTATACATATGCTTGCCTGCAAAATTCTATTTTGGTCATGATTTGCCAGTGGTCAGTTTAAAAAGACAATATATCAGTTTTAAAAAAGACTTTTATTTTTAAGTTTTGCCAAAGATGCAGGACTTTTGATTATGGACCTTATGAATGCTTGTGTTAACACATCTTTATTTTTATGTTGATTGGTCAACGAAAAGCACCTTCCCTTCTTTTTTAAATATTTTTTATATTCCAAGTTCATGTAGTTTTGCCACCTTCTCGTATAAAGAATGGAATGTCTTTACCATTCAGGCTTCAATTGATAAATGTTTAACTTTTCTGTTGTAGATGTTAAATCCATTTGTAGTGTAAATTTTATGTAATATTAAGTGTAATATTTTTTATTACACTTAATTTTGCACAGCTTATTTCACAGTGAAGTGTTATTTTAGGGAAAGCCAATCATATTGAGCTCACAATGTAAACAAAATCAACTTCAAAAATATGTTAATAACACAAGTGTATTGAACGATTTTTTTTTGCGTAGCTTTTTCAACAAAATGTTTTGCATGGATAAACGTATATATACTATATATTGGTGGAAAGACCTATTTAACAAGTATGCTATTGCTGTGCTTAAAGTTACTTTTACTAATGTTCAACAAGATGACAGAAAAATGTATTCACTAAGCTGAATGCTTAAATTGCTGACAATGCTTTCAAATGCATATATTGTTTTGGAATTGAGCACATTCATACTTAATTTCTTCCGAAGAAGATTTATTGACATAAACACTAACTGTAAACACCCATACCACAATGCTGCCTGTTATAAAGTAATAAAGTTGTTGAAATAATTATACATCGTCATCACTTGTAAAATAGTGTCATGCCATGTAAATTATACATTTCAGTACTTATTTCAGTACTTATTGCTTTGAATCCATTTTTTTTTGCACACCAAGTCCACAACTTTATTGTTATATCCATTTAACGCATAATTTATGCCATTACACTAGAATAAATAAATGCTGGGTTTCACACTAAACATGCTACACGTGATTAAAAAATTATATAAAATCAGCTCAATGTCTCTGGTATGGAGAACGCCATCAGATACATACATTATATATAATGCGTGAATTAAATATACGCTTACTATTGATTTTTATTATATTGCTTACACGCTTCACACGTCTTTTTTTACCCGCTGGCTCTGGACGCCCAGAGCATCTTGTTGATGTGCGCCATGGCAACGGCGCTCCGGGGACGTCAGGCGCCTGTTTAGTACTCCCTGTATGGCCCCGCACGGAGGAAGCTGGACCTAAAGGAGTCGTGTGGTCCAAAACCTTTTAATGTATGGTGTAATTTAAACAGAGCAAGTACGATACTAACGCGGAAAATGTCGGATGTATTATGCAGGTGGCTGAACAACGAGCTCCGGTTATCACAAACAGTTGGTAAGAGTTTAGTAGCCATTATCTAGCTCGTCGTTAGCACAATTAACATATTGGTATTAAAGTAGTTTGCTGCTCCCGCCTGGAGTTTAGCTTCAATGCAATGCAGAAATACAAAATCATGTATAGGTTTGACATGTATTGTACTGTGTACATGGTGCTATGGTGGGTCGGTGGTAAGCTACGGTGATTATATCCTTTTGTTTATAATATTTACAAACAAATGAAAATATATACATAATAATCCCCTCCCTCGGTTATTCCCTGCTGCGTTTATATTAGAGCCAAATACATTTTCCAAGGATTTCTCCACTGGCTTCCTTATCGGAGAAGTGCTCTATAAATACCAGCTGCAAGATGATTTCAGTATGTTCAACAAAAGCAAGTAAGTTGTTTCCTTTAACTGTCCCCTTACACTGCCTTTGCTTATATTTATTTGGCCAACTGTTAGTTATCCATCTCAGAGCTCTCCGTTTTAGATAATTATTAAGATGCATTCAACTTTATTATCAAGATGGGAGTAGGTAGGGATATCCGTAGCGTTACCAGTGCAACATCATATACGTTTTAAAAGCATTAAATAAAATCATGGAATCATTTCAATTATTATTATTATTCAAAAAAATTCCAGCATCTCGAGTTCCAAGGCCAGCAACTTCAGCCGCGTGGAGCCCTCCCTCCAGCTGCTGGGCATCCCCTTTGACCAGAACACAGCCCAGGCTCTGATGCAGGAGGCTCACGGAGCGGCTACCCATCTGCTCTACCAGCTCTATGTCCTGCTGCAGCACAGGAAGATGAAGAGGGCCCCCATGGACACCGTGAGGCCCACTGCAGGGGGCCCCCACCTGCACAAAAAAGAGAATGACGTCTTTTCAGATCATGTGAGGGAAATGTGTGTGTGTGTGGGTGGGTGGGTGGGAGTGTGGGTGTGAGTGTGGGTGTGGGATGGGAGTGTGACTGTTAGGGTGACCTGACGTCTCCACTTTCCAAGGACAGTTCCTGTTTCTAGGGGACCGGCTGGAGCTTACCCGGAAAATTACATTTCTGATTTACAAATAATATATGAATCGATTTTTGAAAGGACAAAATGTTTTAGCTTCCTCATTAATATACATTTTGAGACAGTTGGCAATTACTCTAGTCTGATAGGCTGCGATGTGATCTGGCTTAACTCAGGGGACTATCTATCGACTTGATGCCATAAGCAGGTATGACCATCAACCGTCAATACAACACTTCCAAATTTGAGTAGCCTACTTCAAATTTTTTGGATTGATTTGCAAAAGCTTAAAACAAATCGTACGACATGCGACATGTACTGCCAATCTTTAACTACATTCCTACATTTACCATGATGAGAATAGGCAAATGTGATTGTCCCCTTTTTTATCTCATAAATAATAACATACTTTGTTGATATATGGACTGTTAAAAATAACAGTCAAAAACAAATGTCCCTGTTTTTCTTTTCAGAAATCTGGTCACCTTAGGGCTTGTGCGTGTGTGTGTCTTTTATATGTGTTTTGGTCTTTGTGTCGTTGGTCTCTTGGCAACAGATTATAGCTTTGTAATCAAGTCAAGAGGAGAGACAAAAGTAGGGATTATTTTGCTATGGCTCAATGCTACAAACACAAAACCAACTCGTGCCTCTACCTCTTGACATTGGTGTATTGGTATTATGGGTTCTGCAACATTGCAGTAATATTGCAATATTATAGTTATTTACCGTGGAGTCGTGTTAGCGTAAGCTTCCGCATCACCTGTGTAAGAGACTTTTAATGAATTTTGATTCATCCAGGGGGCAAGGCATCACTGACCCTGGGCTTTGAACCTTTTGGCTGGAAGTAAAAGATCGTTACTTTATTCTGCCTTATGTAGCATTTAAAACAATATTACATTAATGTGTATATATACTGTATATTTCTATATTTACTTTGCTTTACTCCTCAGCGCGTGGGGCTGGTGGGGAAGCGGGACGCTGAGCTGAAGCTCCACAAGCTGTCCCAGCGCTACGAGGAGCAGGGCCGCCAGCTGAGGGAGAGGTCAGAGATGGCTGAGCTTCTCCAGGAGCAGAAGAAACTCCTGGTCCAGGAAGACATGAGACTGAAGGACATGGAAAAGGTCAGTGGCAACACATGAGGGAGAAAGTACCTATCATCATGCTACTTAAGTGTTTTGATTTTGCAATGGGGAAACTCAAAGCTGTTACTACTGTTGGGGTTTACCTCCCTGTGTTGATTCACTACAGCTACGATCGTCGCATCGAAGACAGACTGAGCTGATGGCTCGTATCCAGGCTTCCATCGTCCACGTGCCGAAGCCTTCCACTAATAAACTGGTACAGAGACAGCAGCAGCAGCAGCAGTTGCGCAGGGAACAGCAGAGACAGGTTAGCATGCATCACGTCTTAACATACGATGGCAGATAAGCATGATGGTTAAAAGGGGTATTTTTCAAACAAAAACAACATACTCAGGTCTTCAATTAGGATTTTTCCATCTTCTAGTTGTATTAATTAAAGGTTGGGTACGGAATTCGCTTTTTTGGCCATTTTTGCAAAATTACTTGAAATCCTTATCATAACCCGCTTACAGCCACTGAGTCAGAAGTA
>JAOPJL010000141.1:10892740-10905321 GCA_027123545.1 Trisopterus esmarkii | reverse complement strand
CGTATGCTGTTACGTCATACCAAGGGCTGAGGGGAAGTGAATGAGGGCATGTTGAACAACTATTGAAACGCAGCCTACATGTGTATTCTATTCTGTGTAATCCCCAAGACATCTTCTGCATCAAACCACTGGTCCTGTGTAGCTTTCAACCTTATTGACCTGTATGCCAGAAAATGACACCTGGTGTAATTTTTTTTGTCATGTTAAGATTGTGTTTTTTTACGGAGACACCGAAGTGACATGAAGGAAAAAAAAAGTGCAATCGTGTTGCATTTAAAGTAGACCGTTTTGAAGTCTTAATTGAAAAACCGTCCGATCGGCAAGCACGAACACAGACATTTTCATACTGCAAACGCCATCACACCAAGAAATACCTCATAGGCCTTACAGCTCAAGGAATTATCTTTCACTTCCAAGGGATGGGGAGGCAAAATCAATAACAAGCTTGGCATATAATGAATGCTAAATATGTGGTAGAAACAACGGTTGGCACACTTACGAATCCATGTTAAGAGGGTCATTGGCCATGTGTGCCAAGTAAATACAACTAAGTGGAACAGTCCCCATCAGTAGGGTGCTTCCATGCAAGGAAGGGACATTCTTGGACAATGTTGTGACCACATGTCACCGTGTCCTAGTGTTGTATAGTGTTGTCATAAGATAATAAGTATTGGAGAAAGACCAAGTATGTATTGGAGGAAATGCTATGAAATAATATATAGGTAGGCCTTCAGTGAGACCCAATTGAACAGAATCAGTGAGGAATTCACGATTGACATGTTCTGCCTATTGATATCATGGGACTGCTTCTGAAATATTTCTAATTCAATAAAGTTTATTGCAAGGCTTTAGACGTTTCTTCATGGAGACAGGGGTGACTGGGCCTTCTTTCTCCACCGCTTCCTGGGTTTACCCACAGCTGTGGATGTTCTAGCTGCGCAACTCAGTAAAGTCACAGAAGTATTCAAACTGCAATAGCTTTTGAAATACTGAAAGAAGAATTGTTCTTTCTGATGGTTTTATATGTACAATAAAAAAAATGTACACACGGATTGTCATCGTTGATTATAGCTCCACCTAGTGACCCAACCATGACGGGTTCAGTCCCAACGTTATAGTTACGACCCAGCTGAATGGTTGGTGGGTGCTATAAAGCCCTTTGTCATTGGTTGGCGTGCTGCTATTTGATTGGTCAAAACAACAAGAGGGGCGTGGTTACATGTCAATGTTTATGTAGCCTGTTTTGACACTACTGCGTTTTTTTTCTTTAAAAAAGATATCCTTATCTACCCTTTGTCCTGTCTAGAAAATGCAGCTGGACAACTAATTTTAGTGTAACATACAGGCTCGCACAGCATTTGGAATGGATGGTGCCATTGGTTTAAAAGGATGTCGGAAAATTCGAGGCTCTCAGATAAGACATTTACTTGAGGCAAAGGATTTTTTCCTTTTCGATTGTGATGGAGTCATTTGGCATGGTGAAAAGGCGATAACGGGAGCTCCAAGTGTGGTAAATACGTTGATTAAACAGGGCAAAGGTGTGTTCTTCGTAACAAATAATTCCACTAGGCCGCGCGAGAATTACGTTCACAAGTTCTGCCGACTGGGCTTCACAAACGTGAACCAAGAACAGATATTCAGCTCGTCCTACTGCTCGGCGATCTACTTGAGAGACGTGGCCAAGGTCCAGGGCAAGGTGTTTGTCATCGGATGCGAAGGAATCAGGAACGAGTTGAGGGAGGCAAACGTTCCCTACCTAGAGGAGGTCGACGAACCAGACGCCACCATTTACAACTGCGCCTTACCCACTGATGTCAAAGCGGTGTTAGTTGGTCATGATGATCAATTTTCTTTTCTGAAATTAGCTAAAGCATCGTGCTTCTTGAAAGATCCAGACTGTCTGTTTCTTGCCACCGACAATGACCCATGGCACCCATTGAAAGATGGAAGAATATTACCAGGTATAACTCATTTACAAACGTATTCATAGACGGAGCAATAGGCCTTTAAAAACCTCCCTGCTCTTTAATGACATGTATCTAAAATAATTTGATTTGGATAATGGATCTGTTAAATGACAAGTGGTAAATAGGATGGTTCACATGATGCCACGCACAGTCCAAGCCACCATCTTGCTTGCATTGTTTTTACATTTAATTTATCATTTGAATAATAACAATTAGTTGTGTGGTTATTCCATTATTTTTGGTCAAGAAGTACTTGGTACCACTATTTATTTTATGGATCTCATTATTGAAAACCTCCTATAGTTAAAGACACTTCCTTCAAACATGGTGAAATGAATAACGTGAGTAAACTTTCCCCCTTTCCTCCAACCACAGGCTCTGGATGCCTCACTGCAGCCCTTGAAGTCGCCACCGGCCGCAAGGCTACAATTATAGGCAAGCCCAGCCGTTTCATGTTCGAGTGCATTTCCAGTCAATTCACAGGTGTGGACCCGGCCCAATGCCTGATGGTGGGGGACCGCCTGGAGACAGACATGCTGTTTGGCTCTAACTGTGGTCTGGAAACCATGCTCACCCTTACTGGCATATCTCAAATGGAGGAAGCTGAAGAGTACAGCAAAAGTGAACAGTCCAACGAGCAGAGCTTTGTGCCTGACTACGTGGTCGACACCATTGCAGACTTCTTACCTGCTTTCGAGGAACTGGACTGAGTGATTTAATGCATGGAGGTATATTACACTGTTTAAGGACTGTGGATGTTGTTGAGATCTATTTCATTGCAATATGATCATGTGTTCTGAAGGTGCTGCGGGTCAGAATCAAATGGATTGCTGGTGACACTGCACTGATTACATAAAATGATGATTGGTATGTAAAGAATTGTAACAGTAGTGTTATTTTACAATCGTATGTACATAGGCACAGATTTCTTTGAATTAATTACAGCAAGAATAGTATATGCTGAAGTTCCAAGACAGTCCTATTGTTTCCAATACCTCAGCATTGGCGGCTGTTGTGCCAAGTTGTGGCTTTATAATATCTTAGTTAGTGTTCCTTTGAGTGCGCTCACTGGTTCATGGGCTGTGTGTAATATGAACTGTTTTGTGAGGGCACATATCTGCCTGTAATGTTTTTGAACTGTGATGGCCCTAAAGGCAAAGCAACATACTTATGGATGTGGAATTCTCTTTATTTGTTTGAGAATAGTATTTATCCTTATTCAAAACTACTCGGCGCAAGATGATACAATTTGGTCTGGCTATTGTACTGTTGTAAGCTGACATGTGCATGTCTCAACTTGGGCTCCTCAGTGTTTTTTTGTAATTCTTGTGCCATTATTAACACGGTTTATGAATCAGTTCATTATTTTCTAAGAAGACACGGGTAATGGCCAGTGGTAATATCCTGTGTTTATGTATTAGCAGCTCAACTTGCACAATAAATGTCCAGTGTCATGAATGTTTGTCACTTATCTTCCGGAAGGAAATTTATAAAAGTGATCAAAAATGTCCCACATATTGTAGGGTAAATACACAGAAAACATAAAATCAATAAATACAAGGCCAACTTAAATATTTTAATCATTCAAAATCAGCATTTAATGTAAACGCATTCCCAGTATATTCACTTTCTTCCTTAGCCCCAATCCCTGCAGAAACACTCAACAATAATACTCTGGACAGATTATTGCAATGGAACAATTCAACAGCTAAGATATATGTTAACCTTTTTGTCTTAAATGTGCTTCAGCCTTTATATTGTGTATAGCTGGTGGCTTCAGGAGGGTATACCAGGCCTTGTTGAATGCCTTTTACTGTAATTAGAAAACATTGAGAGTGCTACTGGTCAAATAGTAAAAATAAATGATAGATTGCCTAACTGTGTTTGGGATAACATGATGGGAATTAAATCTCCTGTACAATTTAGACACAAGACAAGCGTAAAGTCTATACAATGTTTAAGAAACATTTAATATGTACATTTTCAACATGAACAATCTCATACATTGTGATGCATTGTGGCAGCAGATGTCCTTGTGATGTAGAATAATGTTGAAGTGGAAAGAAGAGCTGAATTCCGCAGATAAGGTCTATTTAATGTTCACACTGGGCCGTAATTCACTCCGGCCCACCACGCTGTGGAAATTCAAAAAGAGTTTCAAAGCATAAGTCACGAGAGGTTTTGTTTAAAAACAAATTATGAATAACTTTGGTACCCCAGATGACACATAACATACGCAATGCATGAAAGGGTGAATTCAATTTCAGGGTCAAATAGCAAATAGAGGTTAGCCTTTGCATAAAAATGGATACAAATACATCTGTACCGTTATTTAAAAACAGTAAAGTATGCTCTTCGGAGGCAGAAAAATGGTAATCCAACAGAGAGCGGCTGACCTGGATGTACTCCATCTCCTCCAGCACCATGGGTCTCCTGCGGTACCTCTGGGGTACCAGCTGGATAGAGGCCAGGGTGTCTGGGGATCCAGGAAGCCTAGTGAAAGGAGCCGCAGGTCGGTAGGGAGGCGTTGTCCCTACCGACAGGGAATTGGGAGAGCTCTGTTGTGGCAGGTTCACTGCCAATGCTTTCATCGCCTCAGAGGCTGCAAACAAAAAGGCAGAGGCATTTTTAGCACATGAAATGACTTATGTGTGCTTGATTTAATTAGAAAATCACAAAAATATAACCTACAATACATATGTATGTAAGTAATGATGCAACTATAAGCATACTATAAGCAACTATAAGTACAAACACTCAGGATAATTGCACACCAAAAAAAAGATAAAACCAACCATTAGGCTTTGACTCGCCTAGCCGGTCAGGAAACTTGATCAGAGGTGCACGGGGCCTTATAGCCTGAACAACAAATGACACATGACAGAAGATATTACAGCACAACATATATTTTATTGGAAGGCATAGAATGATGAATAGGACGATATACAGGACTGGTACGTTTGCCACATCATTTGCGTCAATAAAGGAAACGTACTTCATATAATATGCGAAACAAATATAGGCTACAACAACCGGTTCCCGTCAATCGCGTCCGAGAACTTAGTGAACAACTTGAAAAGTTGTCGATATCGGTTTCCATGACATAAGCCTAACAATATCGATCCTCAACGATGACTGTAAATGATACATAAAGCAATATCTGGCATAGACATTTAATTCGACATTGGCTTTCTACTTTAGCCTAAGCCTAGTCAAGTGAAGCGTGTTGTATCTTCAACAATAAGGAAGAGGTTGGCGTAACATGGACATATATCAACAAGGACACGGGCAAGGGTTGACCACTCCGACACCTCCATCGACTCCGGTACCTTTTATTCATACTAAAACGTAAGTACACTACAAGATAATTGGTTCTGGTGACGTTTGAACAACGTATCGTCAAATCGAGCGACTACAAGCAGCACATATTATGATATAGGACGAGTATGAGAGCCATTAAGGAGCCATACCTGAATTACACGGGCGGCGGGAGCTGCCATTTTGGAGCTGACTTTGCTACCCATGATGACCTCGTCCTTTAATTCCGGGTAGAGAGCTGCACGGGCCGCAACCACCGCTAGAGGGCAGAAGAGGAGCGCGGTGACCCCAGACCGACACCGACACCGTCACAGAATACACCTACCATTTCTTTACTGCGTCCTTTTTTAAGTTTGATGTGTGACTTGTTTTTAGTCTTGTTATTTACATGTGTCACGTTTGTAACCGCATTGGATGTATTCACATTGAAATAATGCTAAAAAAAATCGCAAGCTACAATCTATGGTCAAAACACACACACTAATAAGAGACGATAGCGAATATTAAACACAAGCCTCATCCGTATGACATCTATAGAGATTAACATTAAACATATTCACCTTGCTCAAAATGTCTTCATTCGACAAAGTCGTGACCTGGAGGTCGGTCAATATCTGCTCAGGACATACTAGTACCAGGGTGTATAACCTTACTGGATAGTGGATGAATAAAATAATGATCCCACGTATCGTACTGCATCCAAATGGAGTTCACCACCGTTAATTACAGACAAGATTCAAAAAGAAATAGCCGATGTAAGATATCCACTCGCTAGCATCTATTAAAGGCGCTTACGTTGCCATCCATTACACCCAGCCCGAGATACAATTCCACCTGGTCACGTGGTCCGACGGACGCTGCGTCCTGCAGATCACGTGATCCCAGTGAGAACGTGCGAGATAACAGATCATGAAACATTTTTTCAGAAAAAACGAATACGGGGATCTTAGTTTTTTCAGAACATTTTTAAATTAATGTTCTAGCCCACTATATCCAAATGTAAGCTACGATATAACCCAAATACCGATGGAATACTACAGCGGTTTGAAACCAATTTGATAATTGTCAAGTATTCTTAAACAGGGATGGAGGCATAATTGAATGCAGTAGTAGTAATTGTCACTCCATTTCAATGGCCAAGAAATCAGAAAAACACACATTTCACAAAGATGTATTTTATTACAGCAAATGGTCCAGAAGCTACATGGGCGAGTTCCAAATTGGAAATGCAGTATGCATATGGAATTGCTTTAACATCAGCGCAGCTTTATATTCTTTCCGTTTTTGTAACAGTTTAGGAACTTGCCCTTGTAAATGGGAATGAGACAGGTGCTGCATTACCCAAAAAGGATGACTTTAAAGATGTCTGCTGAACGTTCAGAACTGTAAACAGGTCAGATTCACAACAGGCCCCTGGTGAGACGGTTCAGACTAAGGCCACTGAACAGCTTAATGGGTCTTGGCCTTCTCGAACAGGGGCTTGAGTTGCTCCTGTGTGGTGGCCTCCTTCTGCTGCATGAGGTCAGCGTGGCCCTTGGTAACGCCCCAGCCGTCAGGGGTGGCCATAGAGGGGCACAGGGGCCGTCCGGATGCAGGCTTCAGGCCCTCCCAGTAGTCACGACGAGCCCTTGAGAAAAACACAATGAGGTTACACAACAGTCACAAATCCCATCTGTGCATTTATCTTTGTGTTACAAAAGAGTTCTGAGGGCACAAATTCTTCTCACCTGGCTCTGACCCACGGTTTGGTGTGCATCTCCAGGCCGGCGCCCCACAGGCCGTGTTTCTCAGAGGCGGCAGGCATGCATCCCCTCTCGGCGGCCAGCTCCTCCGCCACGGCCCTGATGTGGTAGGGCTCGAAGCCACAGCAGCCGCCGATGAAGCGGATGCCCACGTTGTAGGCCTCCCTGGCGTACGCGTGCATGTCCCAGCGGGTCAGGATCCGGGGCTCCAGTCCTAAAGTACACAAATTGGTGTCACCGCAAACCAGATCATGCCTCGGCCCCTGGGTAATGTGGTGAAGGCTCCAGGAGAGGGCGCCCTGCAGCAAGTTCTATACCAGTGCATGCATGCCTGTGTCATACGAAAGCAGTATAACATTTTATAATAGAACACGATTGCGTGGCGGAAATATTGAAAAATATGGAAAGCTAACCGAAGGGGAACTCTGGCAGATCGATGAATCCCTGGCAGCTGCAGTCAGGGGTGTGGAAGGCCAAAGGCTGCACTATGTAGTGGGCCTTAAGACCAGCCTTCTCCACAGCATCCTTCATCATCTTCACAGCCTTCACACAGGTCATGGGGTCAAAGTGGCAGTTGACTCCCACAATATCGGCACCTGGAGGGCCAGAGATAGTTCAACTTTAACCTTGGGATACAGTCAGACCAGACTCCTTGCAGAGAGTTGTTCATGTCTACTACTGTGAGAGGTTTGTACCCACCAGCCTTCACCAGCCTGACGGCACAGTCCCCGGGGGTGACCCCGTGCATGTCCCCGTCCGGTCCGATGCACATGCAGGCGGCCACTGGCTTCCCTGTCTCCTTCAGCGTCTGTACAGCCCACTCCGCCTCTTCAACGTGCTCAAAGTACTGCAGGCAGGAGATAAGATACATTAGCAAAACACTGACAAGCTGCCAGCCTACCTCACCTGGAAGGGGTCTGAATGACCAGAAAAAATTGGTTCTAGGATGGGTTACATTTGCTGTACCTCAGCGATCAGGAAGTCCACGTCTTTCTTAACGAACACGTCCAGCTGCTTCTTGAAGATGGCCTTCACCTCGGTTTCACTCTTGCAACTCAGATAAGAGGGAGTCTGGCACACACCGCCGGCCACCAGACCGTCCCCCTCGTTGGCCACCTCGCGAGCCAAGTCACACGCCGCCTCGTTGATCTGAGCTCCCTGGAAACGTAATTCAGGAAATAGAGGAAACCGCTTGAGACAATGACGACGCTTCTAATAGGATACACATGACTGACACATTAAGCCAACTCATGGCATCAAGTCTACAGTACGCAATTAGGATCAGTATACAATTAGGATCCAAATGCTTTTCGAGCCACAATATTGTTTTTGTTGTTGCAGCGACCTACTGTGAAGCCGAGCTGGTTGCCCCTGTTCTCCAGTTTGTCATCACTGGCGTAGAAGGTGAAGGTCTGCATGACGTTGGCCCCAGCCCTCAGGAACTCCCTGTGCAGCTGTCGCACTGAAGAAAAAAAACAAAAAAAACAAATGTCTTTCTGACTGCCCTGCTGCAGATGCTCAAGTGTCACGGAGTTCATTGGAACAAACCATGGAAATATTTCAAATGTCAACCTTGAAGTTGACTTATTAGTTTAAATGGAAAGAAAATTGTGCCCGTTCCTCCCTACCTGCTTCTGGGTGCTCTGCAGCGGCTTCAGGGGTCCATGGTCCAGCCTTGACGTAGCCCCTCTTCTCCAGGGCGAACACAAAACCGCCATCTCCAATGACGACCTCGCCAGCGCTAAGGCGCTCCAAGATACCCTGCAATTACAATACCAGTTACATTGCGGTTTTTCTTGGAGAGCGCATGTTGCAAGCAAATTCCACTTATAGGTGGGCGGCAACGCGCGTGTGCATGAAGTATGGCCACGTGCTGTGCAAATAGGCTACTGCAATTTTAGGTCAAGATTATTTGTAAACAAAAATATAAGTAAAATGGTTGGGAAACACATTTGATTGTCTAAAACCGAGTAGGCAGATTGTCACGCGTTTGAAAACAGTTGCTGCCAATGATGCATCGGACTTACGCAGATGGACTAAGCTTGATAAAGAAAGATTCATCATCAAAGTAAATGTTAATTCTGATGTTAAACGAGTGAATCGAGACGGTCCTACAGAGAAACGTCTGACTTTTGCTGTGCTAGACGACATTTATCAGAGATCAAAACCAAATCGATACATCAAATAAAGATACATGACATGCAAATTAAAATCGTATCGCGCTTGATGATTAAAAAAATAACCCAACAGGCTGTTAAAGGGCTGAAATGTTTTTAATGTGCAGACCATACACATACCTTTTTTCCTGAGGGTGCCATCCTTCCAAAACTCCGTCAAACCGACCGTTGTGGCTGAAGTGTCATAGAGTTCTGTCACACGCCCTATATATCCAAGCGTACTAGGGGAGGGGTCGGACAACACACTTCTGATTGGCAAGATGCAAGTTACCCAACCTAACGTTTCATTACCCACTCTTGCTGAATGAGGGTATTGTAAGTTATTTTTCTTAGGCTTTTTCTGGGTATCGGTAAGTTTATCTGCAACCCTGTTGTTTACAGATTTCCTTTAATTGCTGGCCCTGAGCAAACACATTAAAGCTCTTATAAAGTTATTTCAATTATGTTGTCTGCTTTTGCTACACAACCCTATCTGCCTTTTAAAATATGATGATCATATTATGTAATCAATATTGAATTATGGGTGGCTGTTGTGTGAGTGCAAAACAAATAACATAAACGTCACAGTAAACACACTGCAGTACAAACACATTATTCAATTCAGTTTATTTTGGTAATTCACAGTGTTGCTCTAATCAAAGAGCGCTATTGGCTGCTACAAGTGCTTTGGTCCATAATTCAGACTGAGTAGAGCTCCCTTTCCGTCGCTCCATCCAGGTCCTCTTGCCTCTTTTCATTTCACAGATGAGAGACAAGGTTCTTCTTGTTCTTGTTTTGGTTTTTGTTTCCCCCTTTGTGGCTCGACACTTCTCACGTGGATTTGGCCTTCTTCTGCAGCTCCACCACGTGCTTCATCTCCTGGCTGCTGGTGGCCTCCTTGTGCTGCAGGAGGTCTGCGTGCCCCTTGGTCACGCCCCATCCCTCTGGCGTGGACATGGACGGGCACAGGGGACGTCCTGACGCAGGCTGGAGCTGCTCCCAGTAATCCCGACGGGCCCTGGGTAGACGCAAATATACCGCAGACGGTGAGTCCACAATGTGATCGTTCACATGACCCATTCATCTATTGAACACATCTTGTGTCATGACATAGTGAGAGACGGTATCAAGAACCACGGTGCATCGTTGCACCTCCTGCGCTCCACACAATATAATGAGCCGCTTTCAAGGTGTGGTGCTCCTTGCTCCCCTGAGCGTCTACTGCGGATGATGTTTTGGGGGAACTCACCTGGCTCTGACCCACGGCTTGGTGTGCATCTCCAAGCCGGCGCCCCACATGCCGTGTTTCTCAGAGGCGGCGGGTAGGATTCCCCTCTCGGCGGCCAGCTCCTCCGCCACGGCCCTGATGTGGTAGGGCTCGAAGCCACAGCAGCCGCCGATGAAGCGGATGCCCACGTTGTAGGCCTCCCTGGCGTACGCGTGCATGTCCCAGCGGGTCAGGATCCTGGGCTCCAGTCCTATAAGTAGACGAAAGTCAAACACAGTCCTACTATGTTGTAGCGGAACTCTCGTTTGTGTGATTGGATGACGTTTTCAGAAGAGATTTAACGTGTGTTTTAATTAAATGAACTGCTAAAGTGGCAAGTGTAAACAGGATAGATTACGTTTTTTTCAGCTATATCTATGTATTTCTTTTACAGTTTACAACGGCTGTCAATTGCGTGTTTACAGATTGCCACCTACAACATAATTGGTCGAAACAAATATGGCACAAGAGAAAGGGAATTGCCTGTTCACCCAGATTTGGATTTTAAAAAGTCTGATTTGTGATTGATGATTGTTGTGTAGTAATGTACACTACCGAAGGGGAACTCTGGCAGATCGATGAATCCCTGGCAGTTGCAGTCAGGGGTGTGGAAGGCCAAAGGCTGCACCATGTAGTGGGCCTTAAGACCAGCCTTCTCCACCGCATCCTTCATCATCTTCACAGCCTTCACACAGGTCATGGGGTCAAAGTGGCAGTTGACTCCCACAATCTCGGCCCCTGAAAATACAGGAAACATTGGTTTAAGGACAAACCCCATCAAATGAAATAGATTGAGGGAGACTTGTGCATTGAAATGTTCAGAGTTAAACTTCAAAGTAAACAGAGTTCATGCCTCCATCCGTTTGCCCCGGATATATACAGCTCTACGAGTATCCACACAACCAGTGAGCATAAAACATCCAAAAGACGGAGGGATGAGGATGGGATGTACACACCGGCCTTGACCAGCCTCACGGCACACTCTCCTGCGGAGACGCCGTGCATGTCTCCCTCGGGTCCGATGCACATGTTGGCGGCTACTGGCTTGCCGCTGGCCTTCAGCACCTGGACGGCCCACTCTGCCTCCTCCACGTGCTCAAAGTACTGCAAGGTGGGCCACCGTGACATGATTAGTTTTCTCATTGTAATTTGGCTGAACTTTTACAAAGTGAAATATGTGGAGAATAGCAACATTGACCTGTGCTCTAGAGTCTAAAACACATTCTGTCATGTAGACGCCAACCGAAAGGCTGCATGGATTCAGGTCCATTTCTCTGACTGTGCAGCAAACATATAGAAATCTCTTTTTTTATTTTTTTTGCGAGCATCATTTTTTGAGAGAGGGTGGGGTGTGGAGTAGGGAGAATGGAGGAGTGGGGAACAGACTGTCCTGTTCCTGCCTACACTATGAGGAAAATAAATTGTTCCTCAGGATGGAGCACTCTGAGGTACACTGTGAGGAACACGGTGTACCTCAGAATGGAGCACTCTGAGGAACACAGGGAGGACACAGTGTCCCACAGAATAAAGTCCTGTAAATGGAGCACTCTGAGGAAAACAGTGAGGACAAAGTGTCCATCTGAATAAAGTCTTCAGAATGGAACACTCCGAGGAGGAGTCCTTCAGGATGGAGTACTCTGTGTAGAACTTTTCAAAATCTAGATGAGCTAGTTTGAAATCGCAAATCGTACATATTGTAGCTTTTAATATGCACTATGTAACTCTCATTGTACCTCGGCAATCAAGAAGTCCACATTCTTCTTCATGAAGACATCCAGCTGTTTCTTGAAGATCGCCTTGACTTCGGTCTCGCTCTTGCAGCTCAGGTAAGAGGGGGTCTGGGAGACTCCGCCCGCCACCAGGGCATCTCCCTCATTGGCCACCTCTCTGGCAAGGTCGCAGGCAGCCTCGTTCACCTGTGCACCCTGGGAGAAGGACGAAGGTCCAAAGGTTGTTGATGATGGCATTGACCTATGCCAATCACAATAATTGATCTTGAAATAAAAGGTTTTTCTTATGTATCTTTTGTGCTCACCGTGATCTTCAGGGACTGACCCCTGTTCTCCAGTTTGTCATCACTGGCGTAGAAGGTGAAGGTCTGCATGACGTTGGCCCCAGCCCTCAGGAACTC
>JAOPJL010000141.1:10702620-10713556 GCA_027123545.1 Trisopterus esmarkii | reverse complement strand
TGACCCGCCCTTCTCTCCCTCCGATTGGCTCATTCGTCGTCATGCCTACAGTTAACCAATCTAATCAGTAAAGGCAGTGAGTATTAGCCAATAAGAGGCAGAGTAGCGTGGATCATCGCTTCACCATCCTAGGGAAAAAGTGGGCAATTTGGCTTGCAGATACTACTGAATGGTGCGCATCTGGGGGGATTTAGAAGTGGGTATACGCAATGCTGACTGAAAAATAAGTGGGTATAGGCTACTCTGTATACCCGCGTATACCCTGGACTACACCACTGGTCACCACCTGCACTTGGAACTCTGGTACAGACATGCCGATCTCTCTGCTCCACTTCACTTCACTTTTTTTCCAAGGGGAGGATAACAGCATCGAAAGGTCAAAACCAAGTCGGCATGTGGAGAGTTTCAGTTATGCCGATCAGGAGATAGTCGGTTTTGTCCACGCCAGTTGCAGGGAGCGTGACGTCACATACATGTAGTCTTTCTCATTGTGTATTCTCAACAGCCTTTAACTGAACAATTGCAAAATAAACGGTCAAACTCTTGGCATGAAAAATTATCATTGAAATCCACAAACAACATATGTGTAATCCAGGGCATATAAAGAGTAGTGATGGGTTTTATGATTCTTTTCCTTGATTCAGTTTGCGTCGGTCAGTTCTCCAAGAGGAATCGTTCAGAATTGTTTGGTCGTTCGTTCAGTCGCGTTTATTGGTAGAGGTGAATTATGGAATGCACAAAACAAAATGGAGCTGAAGATGGCTGCCGTGTCTCAAGCTCCTCCTCAACTTCTTATTTTTATTACTTTATTTTACTACTTTATTTTTATATATAAATACGCCTAACATTTAGTAACAGGCGAACGACCAAAGTGAGCCCTATCATACCATATTTACATTTACATTTAGGGCATTTAGCAGACGCTTTTATCCAAAGCGACTTACAGTAAGTACATTTGTCATTAGAGGTGCAACAATATATCCATATGACCATATGATGGAGAACAAATTCTGTGCATCAAAAAGTCGGCAAAAAACACTTTTTCACCACCACCCGCAAACAATGGTGATCTACCTGCTGCTTCACCTGGACAATACAGGAGACGGAGGAAGCGAGTGTCGAGGGCTGGAGTCCTGTTCAGGCTGAGGAAACGTGAGAACCGGCCTCCTCTCCCCAGTATTCTTCTGGTGAACGTCCAGTCACTTGACAACAAGCTGGATGGGCTCCGGAGTAGGATGGTGTTTTAACGGAACATTAAGAACTGTCACGTTATGGTTTTCACTGAGACTTGTCTCGACCCTTCGGCCCCAGACTGCGCCATTGTTCCACACGGACTCTCCATTCATCACCAGGACAGGGTAACAACATCGGGGGTGCTTCATAATCAACAACAAGTGGTGCTCAGATGTGGAGGTACTTTCATCTTACTTTCAGGGCTCCAACTCAAGACACGTGTGGACCGGAGTAAGAACAATAACCGACTGTAAAAGGACAACGAGCGTGGCTGAGGAAGTGTCTCCATGTCTTCCAGATGACCTTAACACCTTCTTTGCACGTTTTGAGAGCTACTCCCCAGCTGAGGAAGTGCAGAAGGACCAGGAGGACCCCTGCCCATTAGTAATAACTAGGGCAGATGTGTGCAAATCCTTCAAAATGATTAATCTACACAAGGACTCTGGACCTGATGGCAATTCTGGCCGTGTGTGCAGATCAGCTGCCAGGTGTGTTTACAGACATATTCTACATGTCACTGCTCCAGTCTGTTGTCCCCACATGTCTCAAAAAGTCCACCATCATTCCCATCCCCAAGAAGTCAAAAACATCCCGCCTTAACGTCTACCACCCAGTAGCACTCACCTCCATCCTCATGAAGTGCTTTGAGCGGTTAGTCAAATCATTCATCACCTCCTCCCTCCCTGACTCACTGGACCCCCTGCAGTTTGCATACAGGGCAAACAGGTCAACAGACAACGCCATCGCCCTCACCCTCCACACTGCCCTCTCTCATCAGGATCAGAGGAACACATGTGTCAATGCTGTTCATTGACTACAGTTCAGCATTCAACACCATTGTGCCGTCCAAGCTCGCTGTGAAGCTCAGGGACCTCGGGCTCAACACCGCTCTCTGTGACTGGATCCTGAGCTTCCTGACGGGCAGACCCCAGGCAGTGCGGAATAGAAGGTCACATCATCCACCCTGACTCAACACCAGCGCACCCCAGGGCTGTGTGCTTAGCCCTCTCCTCTACTCCCTGTTCACCCATGACTGTGTGAATATTGAATAAGAAATTCAGAAAATGTGTTCAGAAAATCTACGGTATTTAAAAAGTGTTATATATATTTATATAAATATATTTTTAATTAATTCATGGAGAAGTTGGCAATGGTTGTATGATCTATCAAATAGTTTGTTTTATATTATCTTACATCTTGCAAGTATAGCAAGCATGTGTGGGAGAAAAGATGAGTGTTGCAATAGTGTCCCCCACAATATTGCAACATTTCTTAAACTAATAGCCCTTTTCAATGCATTTCCTGTTTTCACACATCTCTGGTAGATTTCACAGTTGTAATTATAAGTGTATTTAGTCATTACCAGTCTAATGTGGATTGAAATGTTCCCATCCTTTCTAGGCTCACCAGGACTAGGCCAGACTATGTTCACTGTAATAATCGCTTTTTCCATGGGTTAAATGTTTTCATAACTTTCTTATACCTTTCACAATTGATATTATGTGTTTACTCTATCAATACCCGTCTGAATTTCTGGAGAAGGTCTAATTTCAAGCTAATTTATCTGCGTTTTTTTAAGTTTCGTTTTTGTAGGAGAAGGGCGTTTACCACACGTTGGCATCTGGAACACACCATAAGTCTTCCACTAGCTCTCTCATTTATCATCTGCTAACACGATGGGCTTCGTTGGCATTTTCTTCGTTCTTTCTTTGACAATATCAACCGGTAAGAACACTTTTTTGATATGTTCTTGACGAAACAAACTCACGTTTATGTAACTGGTGTGATCCGTTCTGTGGTGCTGGGAAAAAAAACTAACTTTCACCCCCGCCTACGGTGATGTTTTGACAATGTGTTTCTGTGTAGTTGGGGGATTAAGATGCTACTTGTGTGCGAGCACAGAGTTTAGCCCCAGCAAGTGCAATGACACCATTGATTGTCCCATGAACATGGATCGCTGTTTCAGCATGACAACCGATGTCATGGGTAAGTGTTATTAATTAATAAAGCGCATTAATTGTTTTAACCTTTTTGGGCGTGCCCAGAAGTAGGTCCTATTGATGATACACACTGTATCGGCTTTGTGATCTTAATATCATACGTTGTAACAGCTCAATCTGTTATTTACAGTAGGCCTATTACCAAACGGATATTGAAATGGCCAGACTGTTGAAAAAAATAAAATCTGACTACTATTTTGTTTTGCAGGGCAAGTCACGGCGAAGGGATGTCAATTCAGTGCTATGTGTAGCGACACTTTAAATTGCTGCACTGGCGATTTGTGTAACAATGGCAAGAACATCGGATCAAGTTTCATCCTCCTGCTGTTGTCTACCGCTGCACTGTATTTCCTCTGATCAGTGGGTTTGCATGCACTCTAGAAACCTGGGGTCGGATTCACAAAGGAGTCTCAAAGTAATGATCCTGTGCCTTTCCTGGAGAATATACTACATAGGATACTATAATATTCCTTCGAATGTTCTTTACTGCAATTCCTCAATAACTTCCTCATAACTCTTAAGAAATGTTGTTCCAATCGTACACACTTTTCAGAGTTTAGTAGCCTGGACCTATGTATTTTTCTTTATTATCAATATACAATTGAATCAGTGAGTTGCAACACCAATGAGATGAAAAAATCTAGAAGTAATTACAAGTTAAGAAATTGTATCACTTTTTTGTCCTGCTTATTCTATTCATTCATCTTTTTCTCCAAAACGATCTCTGTACTAATGACATGGGCCTACAACTAGCAGCCTACTGTGTAGATCGATTGGTAGGCTATACTGGCCTGATCGGCCTCAAAAATAAAACGACTTCAAAATAAAATAAATCGTGAGGTTGACGGAATGGTAGTAGTACTATACTATAACGCTCATCTCTGACACAAACGGGGGAGTTGGACGACAATTTTGTTAGCTGCCGAATGGTCGGATTGGTCGAAGGGAAACGGACAAACAAACCGACACCATCACAAGTGAACGCGACAAGCGATGAAAGATGAAAACGTATATAATCCATGACCCGTTTTCTAACACTCAGTACAATTTCCATTAGTGTAAGGGGACAGATTATTCACACCTGTTTAAAATAAAATGATTAAATAGTGTATAATTTCCCATAAGGTCTTTCCTTGACTGGTAAATTGTTCAGAAAGGATCACTCTTTCTACCTTTGGCAGAGGTTCATTGATTTACACATTCTATTCGGCCCTGTACAAGAACAACACCCAGACTATGAAATGTGTCTCAACTCAAATATGTTTTGAGGTGTGGAATGGGATGGGGTGTCCTTGGGCTTTATTTTTTCAGGGGCCAAGTGAAGGGGTTATTCAATACTGTTATTGACTAAATACACTTGTAATTATTATTATTAGCTATTAGTTTAGTCTGTTGCCCAGGTGTGTTGTGGTATGTGTACTGTGTGACAAATCTAATTGAAATTGAAGTATAGTTTAGTATTTTTGTAAGGAATATTGAATAAGAAATTCAGAAAATGGTTTCAGAAAATCTACGGTATTTAACAGATGCATGTTAAGAACCAGTGTTGAAGAATATTTCAATTGTATTCATGGAGAAGTTGGCAATGGTCATATGATCTATCAAAGAGTTTGTTTTATATTATCTTACATCTCGTAAGTAGCCTATATATAGCAGGAAAAGTAGATAAGCGAGACAGGCTGTGGGAGAAAAGATCAGTGTTGCAATAGTTCCCCCCACACTATTGCAACATTCATTAAACTAATAGCCCTTTTCAATGCATTTCCTGTTTTCACACATCTGATACCTTTCACAGTTGTAATTATAAGTGTATTTAATCAATACTCTGTTGACATATAAGCTGAATTTAAATGTTCCCATCCTGGGACAAACCAGGACTAGGCCAGACCCTATATGTTGACTTTTTCCATGTGTTTCATGTTTTCACAATTTTCTTATACGTTTGACAATGATGTTATGTGTTTACTCTATCAATACCAGTCTGATGTTGACATGTAAGATGAATTTAACGTTCTTATCCTTTCTTGGGTCACCAGGACAGGCCATATCTTAGACTTTGACTAAAATAATCACGCTTTCCCATGCATTTCCTGTTTTCACAAATGTCTGACATTGCAGTTGTAATTATAAGTATATTTAGTCAATACCAGATTAATGTTGACATATAAGCTGAATTGATTTTGAATTTCTGGCGACTGTCTAATTTCAAGCTTACTTTGCATTCGCATCTGGAACACATCTTCATTAGCATTTTCATCGTTCTTTCTTTGACAATACCAACCGGTGAGAACACTTTTTTGATATGTCCTTGACAAAACAAACACGTTTTTGTAAATGGTGTGATCCGTTCTGGGGTGGAAAAAAAAACAAGCTTTCACCCGCGCCTCTACGGTGATATTTTGCGCCAACCCCACGCCGTCGGCCAAGGACAAGCCGCTTCAGCACCACGGACAGCGCCCTCCCCGCGGGTGGGCGCTGTCCGTGCTGTCCACAGGTCGTACACGGGTGTTATATACCCCTCAGCGCAGCTGCGCTAGATCGTCCATCAAGCGGGCCCAGGCAATCACGGGGATTGGGGGTAGGCCTACCCGGAGGAGGGGGACGGGGGAAGAGTCTTAAGGGCTGGAGATAAGGCAGACGGGGAAGTGGACTGGTAGCAGAGAGTCACGTTAGCGGATGAACGCCGCACGTTGTGTTAACGAACGAACGCGTACACACAGTTAAACCCCAGCAACTGCCTTTAGACGATTGTCCTTTCAACAAAGATCACTGTTACAGCGTGACAGCCGATGTCATTTGTAGGTGTTTTCATTAATTGTTTTAACGTATTTTTCTGGGGCTTCCCCAGAAGTATAGGTCCTATTAATGCACACTATCTACTTTGTGTTCTTAATAAGTCATGTCAAGTCAAGTTGTAACGAGTCTGTTTTTTTACAGTAGGCTATTACCAAACGGATATTGAAAAATATAATCTGACTACCATCTTGTTTGCAGGGAAAGTCACGGCAAAAGATTCCTCCTCCTTCAGTTGTCTACCGCTGCACTGTATTTCCTCTGATCAGTGGAGATTTCCATGCACTCTAAAAACCTGGGGCCAGATTCACAAAGGAGTCTCAAAGTAATGGTCCTGTGCCTTTGCTGGAGAATATACTATACAACGACTTCCTTATAACTCAAGAAATGTTGTTCCATTCGTAGGCCTACACACTTTAGAGTTTAGTAGCATGGACCTATATCAAATACATTATCATGAGGTTCTTCTGTACATGAACTGTGCTTTAGCTATTTGTATCACTTTTTTTGACTTGCTCTATTCATTCGTCTTTCGCTACAAAACGATCTATGTAGGCCTACAACTAGCGACATGTAGGCTACAACTAACATATTGTGTAGATCGATTGATATGCTTATCAATGAGATCGGCCTCAAAAATAAAGAATAAACGTTTTAGGAAGTTATGAGGTTGATGGAATGGTTGTACTATAACGCTCATCTCTGCATCTTCTGCGAATAATCTGTACTTGTATCCACACTCGACGGCCAGCAGGGCGTCTTCATGTTGCTGTTTGAGCTGGATGACCTGCTGCTCCAGGGGAGTGAACGCACTCTTGGGCTCTACTGATTATCTGGGGAGCAATGCATGCCCGAGGGGTCATTCTCTGGAGTGAGCGTGCAGTAAAGTCACGTCAACTTTAGCTCCGTGCAGTCTCGTCTTTATTCCCTACCATTACAAAGAACCCAATCCGCCAGAGTCCTTCGACTTCTCAGAGCCACAAGAATGGGAAAAGTGGATAAGACAGTTTGAACGCTTCCGAATGTCAAGTGACCTGAAAAAATGGTCACAAGCTAATCAGGTGAACACGCTTATATAGCCTACTGCATGAGCGACAAGGCAGATGATGTCTTGAAAGGACTAACGTCAACGGCAGATCGGATAACCGGCTTCAAACTTTTTTGTGCCCAAGAAAATTTTGATTTATCAGTGCGCTAAATTTAATATGCGAATTCAAGCAGCTACGGAATCAGCAGACTCCTTTTTATTTTTTTCGATTTTTATATTTTTATATTTTATAGGCCTATATTATATTTTATATTTATTACCGCATTATATGCACTGGCTGATGATTGCGAGTAAGGGGCATTATGTGACGAACTGTTGAGAGACAGGATCGTGGTAGGCATTAGAGATAGTGCTCTGTCGCGGAAAATGCAGATGGAAACCAGGTTGGATCTAACAAAAGAGATTAACATGGTTAGACAAGCCGAGGACATTATGAGACAGAAAACAGACTTGAGAGGTGAAGCAACAACGACAGATACAGTGGATGCGGTGCACACAATGAAAAAGTCACGTTAAACATTTTTTCAACAAAAATCAGTTAAACAGAACAAAGACAGATATGAGACACAATCAGGAGCAGAACACAAGTCTTGCCCAAGGTGTCGAAAAATGCATGCTAAATTCCAGTGCCCTGCTATGAATGCAGACTGCAACAACTGTGGTCAAAGAGGGCATTATGGCAAAATGTGCAAGTCTTCCAAAAGTGTGAGTGCTGTCTCTGAAGATAAGGAGGACATATTCCTTGGCACAATGGAAGCAGGCAAAAATGCATGGATGGTGGACTTAAAATTCAGGAACACAAAGGTAAATTGAAAAATAGAAAACGGGGCAGATGTTACTGTTGTATCCGAGCAGTATGCAATCTAGCCCCTGGTAAAAAGGCTCTATTTGGGCGAGGCCGTGCACCTCTATCTGTGGTCGGTGTCGCCAGAGAAGAGCTACAGCATGGCGAGAAATGCACCATGGAAGACATTTATGTAGTGAAGCACCTAAACACTGTACTGCTGAATAGACCTGCCTCAGTTAGTCTCAAATTAGTAGCCGGGGTAGACAACATCGACATGGACTTTGTAAAGCTAAACTACCCTAAGCGGCGTGATGGGTTAGGCTTATTACAGCTACCACACACAATCAAGCTCAGATTTGATGGCAAGCCTGGGTCTCTAAAAGCGCCACGCCGTGTCCCGATACCTCTGATGGGAAAAGTCAAGAAGGAACTCCAGTGCATGGAGCAGCTAGGAGTTATCCGCCGAATAGAGCAGCCTACGGAGTGCTGCTCCGGCATGGTAGTTGCACCAAAGAAGTCTGGAGACATCCGTATCTGCATTGACCTCTCGCCCCTCAACGAAGCCGTACGCAGGGAAAAGTTTATCCTCCCATCTGTGGACCAGACACTGGGTATGCTGTCCGGTGCTAAGATCTTTTCGAAATTGGATTCCAACATGGGGTTTTGGCAGATCCCATTAACAAAAGACTGTGCCCACTGCACCACCTTTATCACCCCGTTCGGGCGCTACCTTTTCAACCGAACTTCCATTTGGTATAGCGTCCGCGCCGGAACACTACTAGAACCGGATGGTGATCGAGGAGACAGAAGGATTGGAAGGAGTCGTCTGCCACATATCCTAATCTGGGGTTCCACACAGGCGGTGCATGGCACCCGTGTGCATACAGTTCTACAGAGGGCGGAGGCAGCAGGCATCACACTGAACACAGCCAAGTGTGAGTTCAGCAAGACAAAGGTAAAGTTCCTGGGGTGTATCACTTTGTCCGATGGTATACGCCCATATTCAGATAAGACTGCTGTAAGAGAGATGGACCCGCCCACGAACATCAGCGAACTCAGGAGCTTTCTGGGCACGGTGAATCAACTAGGCAAGTTTGTGCCCAAGTTCAACTTAGCGGAAAAAGACAAAGCTCTCCGAGACCTGCTGTCTAAAAGAAACCAGTGGTACTGGGGGCGTAAACAGCTGAGCGCAGACAGCGTGTGCTCTGAAGTCATGAAGTAGGCCTACTGTGCTGAGGGCAGGCCAGATCACAGCAGATTAGACACACTAGTAGGACCCTATGGGCTGAGAGGGCTGTTCTAAGCACACACAATGGACTGTTACTACGAGACACTAAACTAGTTATTCCATCGACAATGAGAAACACTGTGCTGGAGAAAATCCACGAAGGACATCAGGGGATAGTCAAATGTCGGGAGCGGGCCAAGCAAACGCTTGGCCTGCTCCAATTGGTGGGCTTTTTTGGGCTTCTTGATGTTGCGGTGATCTTTTAAGCCACAAGGAGGCAGCATGGCTCCCTTTCCTTGGTCACCAACCCCAGGCTCCTTAATCCAGCTCCTCCCTCCCAGACTGCAGCCTCTCCACCGCGGCGGCGCTTAAACCTCCGGCTCCACGGATTGGTGGTATCTTAGTTAGGCCTACTACAGACACACACAACATGCCGACAAGTCGCAGAAACATGCAAAGCTACACCAACTGAAAGCCAGCTGACTTCCAGCAACAGTCGTAAAGAAGATCATCACGGACTAGTTATTTGCCTCACCCACGTCTAGTAGCCTACTGCTAATGTACCTGGATGGATAGATTGATGTAAGATAAATATATATATTGTCAGAAGAATACAATAATAAAATGTGTAGACCTACATGCTGGCTAATCTGAATTAAATATACTTTTTTGTCGCTCTGAATCATTTTATACCTGAAAGACCGTTCGTTAAATAGGCTACATAATTAGCCTACATGTAGTTCTCTCAAAACATTGCAATAACCAAAATCGTGGACGATGTCACAATCTTAATCAATCATTTAGAAATGTTGCCATACATCAATGAGCTCAACATATAGGCCTAAGTTAACTGACAAACGCAGACACAGTAGGCCTAGCGCACATTGCCTTGAAAATACGTGAACATGTCATTCATTTTAAAACCATATCCGTTTGCACATGAACAAAGCCGACGCTTCTTGGAAACCGACCGACACAAACTGATAACCCACCACACTCCAATCTCCCACTTCCCCATGGTTTGACTGGTTAACAAGTCGTCAACTGTTTGTCTCAGCTGCTGGTGGGAAAGGCAGACATGAAGATGGCATATCGATCTCCCTAGTGCAGTGGTTCTCAAACCTTTTCGGTCATCCCACACTTTGGACAAGGGGGAATTTAAGCCCCACCTGCCCCCATCGCCCACACAATGCTAATGAAATACGTCAAGCTTAACCTTTTAAAATGCATTGAAGTAACATCAAATAACATGTTCAGGGACGTGCATAGGAATTTTGAGGGGCTGTTGCTCTGACCTGAAAAAAGGTCACCTCACAGGCTATATAAAGGACTGAGAATAGCAGGGTCTCTATTAATATATTAATACAAATAAGTAAAACACTGAAATAACTAGGCCTACTACTAACGATAATGCAGAAAAACATGCCTTGAAGAACATAACATGAACACAAACAAAATTGAAAACAATATCCTATCAAGTCACTGATAAGTTTCTCCAAATTTACATATTAAAAATGCAAAGCTTCAAAAAAGAAGCCGCCTATTAGGGGCCATTCAATAAAAATTTTCAGAACCGCTTTGTCGATTCGTATGTCCTTCTCTATGGACAGCATAATAATTCATTTCATAAAACGTGATGATGATTATTTGTTTGTTATACATCTCAAATTCACCTTTTTCCGACAACATCAAGGCAGTCGTCTCACTAGACAACCGCGTCAGCGACAATCTCTCTTTCTAGACAGTGGGCACGCAGGGCTGGACTGGGACGGGTTTGCCCGTCTCACCTGTTGACTTCGCCGAATGTGCGTTGGGGTAGGAAATTATCACTAGCGCTCCGCAGCCTA
>JAOPJL010000141.1:10613497-10626989 GCA_027123545.1 Trisopterus esmarkii | reverse complement strand
ATAAAAAGAATATATATATATAAATAAAAATAAAAATAATTATAATAATAATAAAAGCCTAAATACAAAAACCTAAATACAAAACTAAATAAATGTAAATGTGGAATGTAAAATGTAAACAGACGTTTTTTATCCAGATGTCGACTGGTAAAGTGGCAAGTGTAGATGAGAGAAGCAAAGTGTATGCGCGAGATGCACAAGCAATCCGTATGCATCGCATGCGCATGCAGTTTATAAAAAATAACACTTGCCTGCTGTGCTATTGCTGCTATTGTGCTAGCTTCTACTCCCTGTGCACTAGTACACTAGGTATAGGTATGTAGAAAAGGTAGGACACCCCATCATTTCATTCGGGCTGAAAGAAATTCTGGGATCGATTTATTGATTGCTGTTAGGATGTAAAGATGATGCAATTATATTGTATTTCATTTTGTTATAGCGCAAAAACACCTAAATTACAGGGATTGAAACTGTTATTTTTAAGTAATCCTATTTAAATAATGTATTAGTGTAATTGCGATACATTGTCATTTATTGAATCTAAATAAATGTTATTTTCTCATTTCAAGTAAATTAAGGACTGCATTTCAAAATAAATTGCGTAACTGCCTGTTATGCAAATGTGAATCTTAAATAAAGTGCTACATTTTAGAAAAATGAAATAAAAAGCCATCACCCGAGTTTTCATTTCTTATATTTTGTTATCTCCAACCATCTCAACACATTGTAACAGTTTAACAGCTTTGCACAACCCTTCTCTTCCTTTCCCTCTTATTTCCCGCACTCCTGCTTCCTCTGGTTCAGAGAGAGAAGTGTGCTCATCCTACCAGGATTTTAAAACTGGGCTGGAGCGGTTCCAGGGCCATTCTCATGCACATATATAGGGTCTCATTGTGGAGACTGGACCGATATTGGGTTGTTCATAGTGGAGAAAGCTGCCTCACAGCTGTAGGTGGAGCCGACCTTGGTCAACATGTATGATCGCCACGGTCTCAGAACATTGTGGGACATACTGCTTTTGAACTGCCTACGTGTAGGAGTCTGTCCATACTTGAATAAAAGCAGTTTTTTCGTGTTTTTTTACTGCTCTGTTTACAGCCCGCCATGTTAAATAACTTTTGACCAAGTCCCTCCCCTGTTTGTTTTCTGTGTCTTACTTACAAACTCTCATCAAAATGCTTATCGGAATGCACAGATTTGTTTGACTGAGTACCATCACCTGGGCTGATCTACTACGGATGCAATTGGACTACGAGATTCCTTGGTCGATGAACCAGTGCCGTAATGGCTAGAAAAGCTGCTCCAGTAAATCTAGAACCGATCCGTCATGAATGTAGTACTTCTCAATAACTTATCCATTATATGTCTGGGTCCGGATAGGACAGTGTCTTGGACCCCGGACCGCCTTTAAGTGACCTTTGGTATCTCGGATAGCCACTTGCTAGGCCAAAGACAACACAGGTTTTTTCGGTGGATGGGTTCCTTGGAAAGGAGCGTGAAACCGCGCATCTCCCAGTTCTGTGTTTGTGCTGCGGTCACGGATTGATGTTGTTGAGGGGTTTGTGTGTCAGTGTGGTTATTGGATGTCTGTCTCCCAGCTGACCAACCAGGCCAGGGACTGAATGGACACTGGGGTTGCATATCCAGCATCCCTCTTGACATCATCTGCTGTCTCATTGGTATATAAATAGTTTTCATTTGATCATAAATTACACAGGCTATAGACAAAATATAAACAGTGTGAGACATGAAAGGAGCAAGGTGAGAGCCTTGGAGGTATAGTGGAAGCTAAATCATTTTTCCATCATTAATATAGATAAACTTGCAAGGTGCGTGTGTGTGCTCTCCAGCGAATAAACCAGGTCAAAAAGGTGTGTGTGTGCACGCTCTCCAGGGAATACACCAGGTCACAAAAGGGTCTGTCAAAGGTCCTTTTCTCTAATTAAAGAATGTGTGGCTGTAGCATGTTTTTCATTCTTACATTTGGGGTCCAGAATCACATCCCAGCCATGTGGCTAAGCTTCTGCAGGCTGATTCCCCTGATCTTCTCTAATAGAATTTAACCAAAACACTTAAATTAGTCACATCACTGTGTGATTTTGCCCATAGAAAGGCCAAATCTGGCAATAATCACAGCAATAGAGCAGCAGTAAGTGCAAACTGCTGTCGCGGCTATTATCCTCATAAATATTTTTTGACATTTGAACAGTTTGTGTACTGTTTATCCCAAAATGTACCCTAACTTCATGAATTACACACAGACACTAGACCCAACAGGGAACATGCATGGCCAGGATCGGCCTTGCCAGCTATATTTCTGGCTTCATATTTACATTCTTACCAACATTTAGCTGTCTTTCAAATGAACCCTTAAATAGTCATGGCCCATGTTGATTCAGTTTAACTGCTCAAATATCAAAGTGATTAAGATTGCAGAGATGCACTAAGTAAACTGATTCATATTATAATCCAGAATCAAAAGTTAGTTACACATTAGTTAGGTTTAATTTAGTCTCAAGACTTTTATAAATATATTAATAACTATATATTTAAGTCTTGAGACTAAATTAAACCAAACAAATGTGTGTCCTTGATTCTTATTTACTTGAAGCCATTTTAAAATACACACCTGTGATAGAATAGCAATTGATTTTAAGCATTAATGCGCTGCCAATCTCTGAATGATTTGTTTCCAATAAATGCATTCTTTGTTACTGTGTTGTTGTTTTTTTACCAGAATCGTACTAGGTAGTCTATAGTTACAGCTTTAGTAACCGTCTTATAAAAGCATATAAAAGCACAAGCCACTTGAGGCCGTGAATAAGAGTGGTTTTATTACAGCTAGAGGACATGGCAAAGTAGTTCTGTCTAAACATATTCAATGCTATACCTTAATTGAACTGACCCATAATTAATGTCATGAGCTACACCTGTTTTTTAACTAGCACGAAAAGGACAGATTGTATAGAATCAGGATGAAGAATAGCTAGACCTCAAATGCTTGACAAAATTAAGTCTCAATAAAAAATAGGTTATCATAAAGTAAAACACCCTCAATTCTAGTTCTAGATTATGGATAGGGTAAACATTTGATTGAGCAGTAACTGTAAATCATTTTGGTTTTATATAATCACAAGTAGTTTGCAACGGAAATAGGCTAGACAGTATAGCGTTGTCCACTGTTCAGTAGCCTATTGATTAAACATTGAGCGTCCAATATTTCAGTTCTGTACAGCCATGAATCCTGTATCTACTGCGCAGTAAGGTTTTCAGCAAGGTTTCCATGATTTCACGTGCTCCAGTATTCATCCTATTTCTTATTTGGTCATTCTGCATGCTGTGTTTTCTCTCCACATCCAACGTTGTCTCTACAACCTCGCTGGTGCCTCTGGTGTTAGTAGGAGTGCTTGAATAACCCATTTTAAGGAGCTCACTACCAAAAGGAACAGGACAGCATAAGCAATACCGTATTCTTGAATATAAGACATGTCAAGTCGAAATAATGCCCCAATAAGTTCCAGGAAAGGACACCTCTGTGCACCCAATCCAGATGACGCACAATCAAACTAACACAAACTATCACAAAAACGTTTGATCAGCAAGGTGTCATTGCACTTTGCTCAAACAGAGCCACCAAGATATCATGAGGACCTGTGTAAGCACAAATATTCTCTTTTTATTTTCTTCCATACCAACAGCTAATTTTTTACTTAATGGGATATTGGTATCATTCATGTGATAGAAAGCCTGTAAACACAACAGGAATTACATGAGTTGCGTTGAGTTTGCCTTTTAATTGTTATTGTTTTTTAAACTGATGTTTAATGTTAATGTTCTGTATTCCTTGGTTTGGCGGATGCCTATTTATTATACTACTACCATGTGCAGCAAACCAGAATGATTAGGGGTTAATTATATCCCTACTCTTGCGGCCCACATTTTTCAACCATAATTAATGTATATACTGGACACCGCATCAAGTAAAATATTACACAGGTCTTGTCCGCTGTAAATATGGAATGGATTTGTAGATGGCAATTCAATTTAAAATCAGCTAGATATGTTTTCAAATTACAAGGTAATTTGTAACAAAACTCTGGAAGATAATGTCAATTTTGATGCACATAATTAGTATGGTTTGTCATTTCCACAAAAAACATAAATCAGCTTAAGTAGAAATGACACTCCTTTAAATTATATGGGGTACACGATTAATGGACTGCTAACAAGTTAATTGTTTCTAATCGCTTATTATTATTATTTAAGAGGCCACAATTCATGTTGATCCGTCATGCTCTGTCACCCCCTGCCCTGTATAGTGACTGGTCAACAATTACTGCTATTGCTGCCTTATTAATTATATTAATTTGTCCTCTCTATTGTATTTGGTACAATCAGTGACAGAAAGTTACTGATTGTTAGGGTAAACTCTCTTAATAAAATACAGAAAGAACTGATGTATTCTAATTTGCTCAGCAAATCATCCTTGCATTCCTCCTGTGGATTCTAACATGAAGCATTCATGCATGACTTCAACCAGGTAATTATTCTGTTCTTACCTGTCTCAATGATTCATCACTACAATGTCTCTAGTAAGTGCAAACTGCTGCAGCCAGAATATTAACTAATCCTTGGCATAGATCCCACACAAACCCAATCTTTATGGCTTTTGTTGCGTGCTTCCCATAACATTCAGGATATAAGTTATTTTATCACATCTTAAGTAATGTAAGGCCTTCCTCCTTTTAATCCACATGAGACATTTTGCAACTGCCATTATGAAATACACCCGACATGATGATTATTATCGTTAGGATTATTGTAATTATTTATTATCCCCCTATTATTAAAAACCACCTATCTCTCAAACACACGTATACGTTCACATTCATGTGTTTAATTTTACTACCGTAATTTCTCGACTATAAGCCACGGTTTATACAAAATTATTCCAAATTTCGGTAAGCTATACAGCTTATGCATGGTTGCAGCCAATACATCAGAAAACTTTCTAAAACTCCAAAAAAAAAGATTGTATCTGTGAACCTCCAGTGGTGTCCCATCCATCATCCCAATTCGCATTACCATTTTTTCCGAGTGATCTCGAATTTGTTTGGGAATGGATTTTCGTTTGAACTTCTGCATTAATTTAGTCTACTAGAATAGGGTTGATGAGGTAGACTATTGGACGCTCGGGATAATAGTTCTGCAAGTTTTCAAAGTGTCGGGAAATACATGCACATGCATTGTAGCGCATGCATTTGCGTGCATGCTTTCTGTAGACAGTGGGAAACATGTAGACAACTGACCATGAAATCTGATTATTAAAGCATTCTAAACTATTTATTTATGGGGTGATGCCATCTGTGCAGCCTGGGTTCATGTGAGTTAAATTTGTCCATCGGGGAACAAGGCGTCAATTCCTCTAATGCTGACGTTTAAAATAAATCAGCAACGATTCACCTTGATCTTCAACTGTAACCTTGCTGAACTTCTTGCGTCCTCGCTGTCTTTATTCCTTTTTTCCAGATTCATATGGCGGTCTTATCATGGTAAACTAGCTCATTGTCAGGTCACAGCGACACACACTCAGAGACAGTAAATAAAGACCGGTCCTGCAGCTGCTACGTGTGTTTGATGTGCTCTCGCCGTTCTCCCACACAAAAATGCACGAGTGCCAAGCAGTAGGCCTGTGTATGGGTGCGGCTTATGCACAATTCTGTTTTTCTTTAATGCATAAATGAAAGGCTTGCGGTTTATCCATGATGCGGCCTATATGCGGGAAATTACGGTATATGTTTAAATGCTTACTGAAAGCTCCCGATGTTATGTCAAAAATACCTAAAGCTTAAGTTGGCATTGGCGCTGCTTTTATAGCGGACGAGTCGGTGCCTCTTAAGAAGGCGTTTCGCCGCTTTAATGGCAGAAGAGTTGGTGCCTCTCAGGAAGTCTGGCCTTTTGAAATGTCACGGTCATTTCAGAAAACTGTCCCTTTCCTAGAGACAAATTTCCTTCAAATATTCTTTTCTTCCTCTTCCAGTTTTAAAATAGCCTGTCTTTTTTGATCATACATTCCTTTTTTTGTCCAAGTTCTGAGGAATGTCACAGGTTTATTCACCGGTCATTGGGAAGAGCATTGCCTCATGATCGGGGATCAAACCAGCCTGATTCTATGATCAGCACACTTGACCTTAACATAAGCCCTTTCGGAGGAGTGTAATACTTTGCTTTGTATTTTTAAAGATCACTCCTACAATGTCCTGCCATTTGGCAAAGAGTATAAAGTGAAAGCGGCGGCTCTTTGACCCCATTCTTGAACAAATGTAGCCTTCGGTCAGGTTTAATACAGATTTAAAACATTGTTCTTCTGCACACATGAGACAAAATAACTGAATGTGTTGAGCTGCAGGTGGGCGTACATTTTCCATCGTCTGAGAGATCTCTGACCTGACTTCTTTGGCTTGTGGGTTGGGGTCAAACTCAACAATGCAAGCACAAATCTTAATTATGAAAGATTTGTCGGCGGCAGGATGCTTTTTAAATTGTTTAGTGGTTCTATGTAGTTTTCCTTTACACTTTGTTTATGAAACTGTACTCCACAAGAATGCCAAATGATTTATGCGGAAATCTAAATTGGAAAAATCTTTTACACCAAATTAATTTGTGTCTCCTGGACACTTTCCTTTGGTAAATTTTCTCTCTCTCTCTCTCTCTCTCTCTCTCTCCATCCAACTGTTGCTGCCCTTTCATGCACATGAGCTGCAAGTGCTTTCCTGCTCATCCTTATCCATGCTGTCGTTACGTTTCTGCTGTCTTGTCCCTCCCTCTAACGTCACGTCACTGTTATCTCATGTGTTGATCCAATCTTATCCATCCCATCATGTTCTCATTTCCATGTCATCATTTTAGATATCCTCTCAGTGGGTTTCTATGACTGTAATCGTCTCCAGCTGTCATGGCGTTTGGTTTCACTGCTGCCTTCTAAATGTGTTTTTCCTGCCGTCCCTTTTTCGCTTTATTTTCTGTTTTGTTTTTCCCCTCCTTGTCTGGATTTAAGTAAACTTAGGTCTTCAGATCTTCAGCTAGTCTCTTTGTACAGGATATCGCTCGTTTGCTTCTTTTTCCTCTTTTCCCACCCTAGCCCCACAGCTGTCACATTAATGTTTATATCCCGCTCATACATTTTCCCTGTGGGTTTCTCTATTTCTTCGGCTGTCTGTTTAATGCTGCCTTTGGTGTGTTGCAACTGGCTTGCTGAGCCTTCTCCTCCCCTTTTTTCTCTCCTTTCAAATGTTAAAGACATTCATCCATCCATCTTTCCAACATCGCAAGGGCTACAAAAGGAAGACTATAGGACTAGGAGTTGTTGAAGACTTCAAATCCTCAACCTGAGAAAGACCCTGTATTTCTGTATTCTGAAAAAGACCCCTCTGATAAAATGAAAATCGAACACTTTATTGAACGACAGTGACTGTTACAGGCTCAGCTAAACTTTTCAAAGATGAAATTAGATTATTTTGGTGGACCTTGGCTACATGTTCTATCTGTGGGAGCCTGCTCTTGCTGATGTCTTAGGAAGTAAAAAGCTCTCTTTAGCTTTGGCAAGTGACCCCTCAGGGTAGGAATGGACCAAGTCTATTGATTTCAGAAACAAAGGGAGACCTTGCCTGCTTCACAACGTACCTCGCTACACCCACTTTGGGCAGACAAAGACCCCATGCCTGTATCATTATACCCACTCACAGCAGGAGGCCTCCTGTGTTCTGCCCCCAAACAGCCGTGGGCGATATTGAATGATGGAGTGATTCATGTTTTTGATCCATACACGGATGTGGTGCCCTAAAGCCCTGTTCCCCATTCGCACGGGAAGAAGGAACATTGTTTTCCAAATATTCTCCCTCCTTTGTCCAGACACTCATATACGCCAAAAGGGGTACTTCTGGATTTTATGTAAGCAGATCCTTCCTATAGCCAAGAGCCACACTTGAACTGGCTTGTTTATGTTCTCCATATATCCCGATAAGTGGTGCACTTTACATCAGACAAGTATAGCATACTGTATCCTCTTCTGTTTGCAGAGCATGGAAAAAATCATTCATATAATCCCATATAATGACCACACGCCTGCATGCTGGACAGCTGCATCTCTTTAAACAGGTAAATTACTATTTACAGGAAATACGAGATAAAAATATACAAATACAGTGTGTACAGATATGTAGTATAAGGGGATTCATCTAAGACAAATTAAATGTAATGTAAATGTGATGGTCAGGGGAAAAAGTGTTCACATTGTGATCTTCAGGGTTTTTTTTATACATTATTGTTAGTTTTCTCATACATGCAGGTCAGAGATCCCTCATGCCAAGGAAACTGTACACCCAAATCCAGCTCTTCACTAATCCTGACTCCTTTTAGAGAATTCTTCCTCTTTTTTGTTCAGAAACCAACCCTATTTTAGTGCAGCTTCATCAGATATCTTCTGAATGCTCCCTTTCAAAGAGTCAAACAGGGATGTTGGTATCGTTGTTTTTGTTTTTCTCCTATAACTTTGGTCTGGGCAAGGGAAAGCATATCAAGAAAATGCCCATGACATGTTAAATGTTACAGGTTAAAATATCTTCTACATATTCAAAAGCATGTGTTGTACTATTTGTGTTATCTCCAATTAAAATTCATAATTAGGCAGCCCACTTGTCTGTGTTGTGACTGAGAATATGCCACGGTATTGTCAACCCCTTGAAGAGCACAACAGAGCTCAATTAACCAGAGTGCACCTCCTCGACAGAACCAACCTCTTCAAAACAAAGATATCAAGAAAAGAAACACTCACATTGTTGCTTGAGAGGTAATGTTGTCACACTACAGATTAGTCATTGGAGCAGTGTGAGATTCACCAAACTATGGATGTTTGTACATAGGCTTCAACAACCTAAAATTTAAAATGCAAGACAGGGGAAGGCTTGAAAGGAGGTAACTTGACACCATCACAATCCCCTGTCCTGTGTTAACTAATTGCATGGTGGATGTTCCCTCCCCTGTATCCTGTCCAGCGATTGACAGTCTGTTTGATACTTGTGACTTTTCCCTGTTGTCTGTTGGATAAAGTTTACTGTGCTGTGACTCTGGGGCAGGGCGGCAGCGTTTCCACAACACACAGCGCAGACACAAACACTCTTGGTGAGAGAAAGAGCTTCTGTTTAAGCGGAGAACTCGTGCCCACACAGCTTCTAATTGCCTTGTTTTCCATCTGTGCTATCTGGCAGTAACAGGGCTCTCTCTCATCCTTAACCTTTTCCCCCAATTTTCTCCACTATTCTGCCTGGCCAGACCTCACACAGAAGCTTCTATTGGAATTGCAGATGTGGCACTTGAAGGGACCAATGGCAGATTCTTTAAGTAGTCACATTAGCTATATAAATAGCCAGCCAAAAGAAAGCAAAAGGCTCCAGGCAAGACTTTTTAAGATGCCCTGGTTACATTAATTTGTGCTCTGTGCACTGGAAATAAGATTAACAGTCTACATTGTGCTTGGATTCTAAATAAATCATAGCTTCCTGTTAAAGATGTAAAGATTTACCGCTTTAACTCTGTAATGGTTTATATTAGCAAGTGTGTGGTGGCATTTGTCAAGGTAAGCATATCTGAAAGGGGTGCGTTTTTTATGCATGAATTGTTATAATCCCTCACTTCGGTGGTGATTTCGACATTGAAATTATTTTTTGCTAGCTCATCTCCTAAGGTATTGGAATCCTTAATTTGCATTAATCGGTAAATCGTTTTTTACATTACACACATTCAATTCATCCTAGGGCAGGAAATATGTAAACTTTTTAGGCTGAATTAAAAAGTATTTTTTCATTCACATGAATCAAATGAGCTGGGTTTAAAGGAAGATCCCTGACATTAATAAAATATATGTGGGATACCTAGAGCTATTCTGAATAAATTATGTTTCTAATCAAGTTTCCTTTTAGTTATTGTGTTTTTTCCCATAATCCAGATATAAAGTGTTTCGCACATTTAATAGTGTAATTGTCCTCAGTTCATCTTATTCATCACTGTACAAATCAACGTAATTTCACTTGTCATTTTCACTTTAAGAAATGCTGCCTTGTGCTGCTGGATCCAAAAGATGAAATCTCAAGACAATCATATGACCTTTTGCACTGCATTGGCATAATGAAATAATTTCACTAAATGCTCCAATCCACTGACCACCATTAAAGCAAAGTACTTAATGCAGAGTTAAGTATATTGCAGCAAAGTGTAGCCAGAGAAAAAGAAAGAAGGGGAGGTAGAGCCAACATAGGCCAATACAATAATTTACTATTAGGTGTGGACTATGAGGTGGCTCTTATAGCTATTGTCATTCTCCGGATCTCCTGGATTTTTTCCGGGTGTGCAGTAGGTGCTTTACTGTTTACTCCATGGTATAATATGACTACATCTATTTCCAGCTCAGTTGAAGGAAATTGAATTGACACCGACAAATAGTGGCAAAGGTGAAATTAAAGACTTAAAAGCAATAATCTAAGGCAATCTGAAATACACTGTTGGTTAGTATCTTTGCATAATGTTATTGTTTTTTGACACGTTTCTCTTATGGAGAAACTGGATATAAACATCATGTTCCAATTGCTAATATTAATTTTGCCCTCCTACAGATCAGGTTGAAAATAAACCATGGGTCTAGGAAAGCAGATATTAGATAGTTAATATGTATTAACCCTTTTAAAATGGCTTTCACCGTCATTAAGCATCAGTATATTCCATCTGCACAGTGAACTGGGTTGTATGTATCCAGCTGAACGTAGCAACTATGTTAACGAACTGTAACTTGCTAAAAATAATTGTTGAATTACTTTTGCCAAGATAATTCTTCTAGTTCTGTGAAATGATGTTGTACAAGACGCGCTGCTATTGTACCGTTCCAGCCTCCATGTCACTCTCACCAAGTTGTGAAAGCGTACCCACTCTGAAAGTTTGGTGCGTGAAGCTTGTGCTGTCCAACTCTCTTTGGCTTGGTATGACTTATCTTATTCCCTATCAAGAATCGTGGCAGAAGATGGACGATGGTCACTTGGAGTTTAATAGAGGTAGTTATATACCCATCATCCACAGAGGGCTTCAGTGATCTCGGGATTGATAACTTTTTTATCACCAGCCAAATCGTGGTGCGTGGACGCCTGAGCGTTATGGGCCTACAGACCACAGCTCCTGCTTTAGTCATAATGATGATGACGTACGGAAGGGGGAGAACGGCACCATTTGGACCAACGGCCATGGGGCTGGTTATAGCCAATAGCATTATACCATCCACTGCGGAATGACCACTGGCGCAAATATGTTGAAGTCATAACAGGGTTTCAGATATCCAGTTTTCAATAGTGGTTTCTTGTGATGTACATATCAATTCCTTTATCAGTATTCCATTTGATTCAAAATGGCTTTTATCTTTCAGTAGAAAGCATATGACATACACCTGATTGAGTGTGATAAGTTAATAGCTAGCTAGGTAATAGGCAAGGCAAGAACAAATCTGCTATTGAGCTAGACATCGAAGAAGCTACAAGTAAATTTTTTACCTTTTGAAGTGGACAGCAGTCATTTGTCATTCAAAATGAAGGTGCTATCTAAAGATAGTAGCAGTCTAAGTACATACATCTCTACACAACTTCAACGCAATCTCATTCACGTAGCTAATTTCTGCAGTTTCCACGCAATTCAATTGTAGTTTTATCCCATTAATAGAATTCTGAGGAAAAGGAAAAGAAGGCTTAAACACACCCAGTTTATTTCAGCCCATTGTTGCAGTCATTCTGAACTATTTGTGTAGAGCACACGGTTCATCACATACTATCATATAACAACAGTACAACAGATAGTACTGTAAACATATGATAGGGAGATAGGGAAACATATGATCAGTAGCACGCGTCTAATATTCTTGTGGCAGGCATGGTGCATCAGGTGGATAATTGGATCACTTTACAGCCAAACATAGTTTAGAGTCTATGGTGCATGACAACAGAAATGGGTAAGGAGCAGAATGTATGAGCAGTATTGAGCAGTTTGCTTCTACATGTAGTCTGACGGCTAAACCACTTGTACTACATTAGTACTTGTAGACATCTGGTTGACCTGTTAAAAATACCTCCTAAATACTTAATTTACTATGAATAATGAAGCTTTCCAATGCAGCATAGTGTCCAAAAACTGATCAAAGTAAATTAACGGTACTAATAATGTGCATGCACGCACATGCACACACACAACCCTGAAAGTGCACACTTCACTCAGCAGTAATAGAAAATCATGGGAATTAAATTAATTAAAATCTTCAGCTGGAGTTCCCAGGCCCACAGTAAAGTGTCCACTCAACAAGCAGCAGGATACAGGATTTCATATCACGATTTGTATTGAAAAGACATAACATCAGATGAGCCAGAAAAACGCATTGTTCTCACTCACATGTGAAATTGGACATGCTGAAGAGCCCTCTGCCCACATTCAATCAAAAATAATGTAAACAATTGGAGTTGTATCCTCTGAGGGTGAAACACTCAGGGCTACAGTATTGCATAACACAAATAGTTAGTTTTTCTTTAATCAGAACAGGAAGTCAGTCTACGTACAAATGGAATTGAAATCCTGATGCCGTTTCCAACCCAGTTTATCAGGGGTTGTGTTTTTGAGTTCCTCTCTGTAATCACATTAGCTTCCAGAGCACTAAAAGCTGGTTATTTTCATCCCAGGGAAATTGCAAACATTTGCCCTTTAATGCATTAAATGGACTAAGATAAAGCAATGAACTTGACTCGATCTTTAGAACAAACAAAGGCATGGGGAATTCCATTTTTGGTTACAGGGGTGACTGAGTGACCAGGGTAGCTGTAGGGTATAATGGAGAGGCACAAGGTGCAAAGATGCCCAGAGAAGGCACTGAGTTCAGGTGACTTCCTCCCACTATGAGCTTTAAATGCGTAATAACACTCCCCGTTTTCATGGTTGTTAATGTTGTGACTGTTTGCCAGAGAGTGGAAATGTAGTTGGGTTTTTGTGTGTATCTAAAGAGGCCAATGTGAGGTTCTGTGCATAACCATATGCCATGTGAACATGTGCAAGACTGTGTGATGCTTTGTTACCTCGGCAACAACCACTCTATGCACAACAGTTTTTTTCTATGCTATATTTTCTTACCATTGAGAGCATTTCTGTCAAAATGCACCAGAGCCCTTCTATAATCAGTGATCACACAAAATCCTCCCTGTGCCTCCCATCAGCACTTTGCACACACACATCAGTACTGTGCCTGTGCACGTCAGCTGTGCACAGTGCACCACTGCAGAATAGAACCCCTCAGTACCACTGCTGGAATATCATAGGGGAAACACTGGTGTCTATCAGTTTATCTATTGACGTGTGTGTGTGTGTGTGTGTGTGTGTGTGTGTGTGTGTGTGTGTGTGTGTGTGTGTGTGTGTGTGTGTG
>JAOPJL010000141.1:10546665-10558328 GCA_027123545.1 Trisopterus esmarkii | reverse complement strand
GTACATTTGATGGCAGCACAATCAACTATATTCATGTGATGAAATATAGTGTTGGAGCATCGTGTTGTTTTTGGGTTAATTTCCCCTTTAATGCTCAAATAATGTACTACTTTTTCATAAATCATAGAATAACATTGAATTATTATACATTACAATGTTTATACCCATAAACCTTTAATATTTACTTTACTCAATTGAATGTATGTTAAAAAAAAAAGCATAATGTGAATTTGCAAGTATTTATAACACTTTTGCAATGTGAATCGATTTGTCATCACTTCACATTGCATCTAATAACATGACCATCCCGAAATGTATGAAATCTGGTCAACGGGTTTGTATTATTTGCGTGGGTAGCTGTGGTAAATACCCATTCAAGAGGTGTAGGCTGGAAGTGGAAAAGGGTGACAAAAGGAACACATATTCACTCCCATGGTGAGTCATGTAATTGTATCCTTCAAAAAGAGTCATTCTTGTCCTGACAAAAAAACGATGACTGAATTGTCACAAAGCATCCATCCATGAAGCCCCTTCAGATGAATCAAACAGGTGCATTACGTAAAAAAAAGTTTGAATGTGCAGTAATTGGTTACAAAATACATTTTAACCTGTCATTTAACATCACAAATTGTATAAACTCCCATTACATCGTCACTAGCTAATAAGCTGTTGTGCAAATGATCTTTATCTAGAAACGGCTTCTTTTGTCTCCGCAACTGAAACGTGACGTCCGTCTGCATTTTCATTGTTAAGAAACTTGGGGCATGGCGAACAGTTGAATTGACCTCTTGTCGTTAGACCACCTTGTTGACTATAGACCCGATCTGGTCTATCTGACACTCCACCACATCTCCTTTCTGGAAAACAAAGGGAAAACACTCTTGACAGAAGACCATACACAGCGTATTATGGTTTATAATGTTTCTTAGTGTTCTGGGCAATACATTTGATTACAATATGTCAATGCATGTAAAGTGGTTAATTCCAATATAAGCCTATTCAAAATCCACCCTCACTACCAACATCACCCCTGGTGGTAAAACAGGGTTTGGATTAAGCATGTGAGGGGCAAGTGATTTGGACACTGGTTGAATAAAATCAACAATGACCCGATTTGACCGTTACCTTGAGATAAACGGCTGGTTTTCTGAAAACTCCAACGCCTGGTGGCGTTCCCGTCAGGAAAACGTCACCTGGAGTTAAAGTCACAAACCTAAAAAGCGACAGATACACCATCAGAGGAGCCCGAGGAGGTACCAAACATGAGCCAAACCACAATACCACAGTGCCAACATTGTTAGAGAGACTTACTGAGAGACCCATGCTATTATTTGTTCTGTCTTGAAGATCATCTGGTCAGTGTTACTGCTCTGGACTATGTCTCCATTGACAAGACAGCGGATGCCGAGGTTGTGTGGATCTAGAAGCAGGATAACATGCACTTAACATTTAGTCCATTAGCAGCTGGTTGATGCTGTGGACAATCACAGCATGAGATAAATGTTTGGAGTTACAAAAGAAAAGAAAAAAGAAAATGATAGAGTATCAAAGGCAATTGGATGTTCATAGACATTAGCAATATATATTGTTCTCCCTCGCTCCGTTCATAGTGGTTACCATAGGCACTCACCCTTCACTGCTTCAGTAGTTACTAAGGCAGGGCCGAGAGGACAGAAGGTGTCAAATGTTTTCCCAAGCAACCACTGCTTTCCGTTGCGTTTCATCTGCCAATCACGGGCACTGACATCATTGGCCACAGTGAAACCTGCTACATATGACAGAGCATCTTCCTCCTGCCAAAATAAAGACGGTTGGAGTGGAACATTTCTGAGTAACAATGGGTTTTTCATAAATAGGCTACAAAATTAAAGTGTGGTGGGCAATCGGTCACCTTGATGTGTTTTCCACTGCGTCCAATCACAAAGGCCAACTCCACCTCCCAGTCCACCTCCTGAAAGACCAAATAAACAGGAAACAAAGGTTTTGGAGGTTGTGATGATGATGTCCCCCAGTAGCACTAATCAAACCCTTTAGTGTTGAGTGTCACCCTAATAACCTGTTTTAATGGAAGTGAGTAATATCACTCAAGCAACAACATTCTTTCAACAAGTTGTTGAGACAAAGTCCACAAATGTGCTCATTCTAAGTTTGTTTTAGGAATAATATATAAAATGTAAACATTTCAATGTGAATTGAAATGTGAAATGCCAGCCAATATAGTGGGAGTTTCAACAGTACAACGCATACACTCAGTTGCCCAAAACATCCAAAGAAACAATAAATCTATTTAATAATTATTCTACCTAAAATGCATTATAACCTAATCAGTTGTCTCCTAGTTAGTTGTCCAACCAAATGTACGCTTTTGTACTACTTAAGTAAGTCGGTAGCTTCTTCATGAAATTATTATTACTAAGGAAGACAGAGTACAACAGCTTCACCTGGCTCTCGGAAGGCAGGATGATGTCATCATATGGGCCTGTGATCACATTGGGAAACTTGTTGAAGATGATTGGCTCACTTGGGATCGGTGCGTTTTGTTCCAGGCAATGATCCCGGTAGTTCATGCCCACACAAACCACCTTCTCTGGGGCAAGAATAGGAGAAAGCAGCTTGATGTCTGACCTATTTAACACGCATTGACCCGATGACAAGGCTCTGGGAAGACATACAGAGAAGAAAATGTAACACAGCTAATAATCAAGTCTGTAGCTCCACCAACAAGGACAATGAAACATGTTGTTGCGTGTAGTAAGCTTGCGTTACCTCTGGGCACACTCTATGCCCTTGTCCCCAAGCTCCAGCAGCCCTCTCATCGTAGTGGGCATAGAGGGGTCAAAGGTCGTGAGGTCAACCACACCGAGTCCCTCTGCCTGTTCGACTCCCACTCTTATCGCACCTTCATCGCCGTGGCGATTAAACTGCACCAGTCGCATGGCTGCCCCACACAGGCCTCTGGCTGGGTTTCTCACTAGAGTAGAATAGAAAGTCTTCGAGAGACGGAACGAGCGGAGAGCAACTCTCATCTATTGATGACAAAAGGTGACATTACTGTCAGAAAAGTTAGGGAATAGTAAGAAAAAGCAGAAAGGCAAAGGAGGAATGCAAAATGCAAAGACAATCAGGCAATATTCAACTCTTATCAGACTCAATGACTTAGTGAGTCTGCTAAATAGTACTATCGTTAGTTGAGGTACATGGACACAAGTTGCATGGTTTAACAGTTTTCTACTTACACGGTTGGAAGCAAAAAGTTTGAACGTGCACACTCAGTTATCTTTGTATAATTACGTACAACGCAAGATAACCATGACACTGCTGCCGAGTCAGATGAAATGAGTTTATCATGCTTGGACTTTAGACTTGGTAACTCACGTTTTCCGTCAAGTTCACTGTGCTGTGCAAGTGCACTCGTCCTCCGTCCTCGCTGACAACTAGGTAGGTAAACTCACTTCCGGTTTGTGTTTCTAGGCTATTATTCCTATCAATATGGAGACCATTACATTCTGTACAGACTCGCGCCCATGCACCATGATGCTAGTTCATGTGGTTTAATAATATATATTCAAAGCATGCCAAAAAATATCCCTTGTTATGTTTTAGAAGTTATCTTTAAAAAAAACAAGAACTACAGCTCCCGGCTGCCCAGGCAGAAAATCACGTGGAGAGAGGGACATGCTTTCTGCTTGACACTCAATTCCGGGTTTGAAAAAAAAAAGTGTAGTCCTGTCATCCATAAAAAAATTTCAAACCGGTACAAACTAGTGTGCATTCAATATTTAGGTATTTATTATAGACTGAAAAAAATATACATTTAAGTCATGCAAAAAAAACACCGTACAGTTATTGTTGTTTTTGAATGATTCTTGAATAACAGAATACAAAAGAACTACATCTCCCAGCTACCAGCCAGAATATCACGTGATCCAAGCGGATGAAAGGTAGGGAGCCTGTCTATCACGTTCCACTTCTCCAGAAGACGTCGGAGCAGAAGGGCTGCAATGTGTACCAAGTATGGATCTTTTCCTTTTGTCTTTTGTAATCATCGTCCTTAATTGCAATATCTATAATTTTTTTCAAAGATGCTTGATTATGCAGTTAATTTCAATAGAAGTTGTTCTAGCTGTGTTTGCTAGCCACATTTAATATCCAATGGGCTTACAGTTTGTTTCATAATAATTTCTACGTGCAAATGTCTTGTCCATGTATTTGTGTGGGTCAAAAAACGTAAGGTTACCCTTAATGTTAGTCGTGTCGTCTGGAGCTTAACAGGAAAAGCCCAAATCCCTGTTAAAGAGTATAACCGAGGTTAATGGCTCTTGCAGAGTTCCAGACTTTGACCTACTGTACTGTTAATCCATCGTATAGTTATAGATAAAGAACAAAGGGAATGGGGGCAATAATGCAACGGTATCGCTTTATATCCTATTTAGTCTATTATAACCCCCCAATTGATTGACAGATAAGATGATTTATTTATTTATTTTTATTTGCAGAATCCAACCAATCGAGTTGACCACGGACTGCAGGAACCAGAAGTGAGTTTTGACGGATCTCAGATTTTCTGTAAGTTAGTTAGTGTTTAGCATGGCTCACTTATGTTTTCTTCTCTTCATTTTCTAGCTTTGATGGCATTGTCCTGGTGACCCAGAGCAGTGAAACTCTGCCTGGAGAGCTGCAATGGCTGAAGTCCCCTCTGCAGGACTACAGCTCGGTAGGTGTCTCCCTTTTTACTTAACTATCGTCTTCTTAGCTTCCCCATCACACACACACACTCACACAGCCATGGGGGGGGGGGGGGGTCAGGGGCCCAGGGGCCCAGCTTCAATGGGTAAGTTGATGTACTATTGATGACCACTGGATATTGTATTGAACATTTGAACCATTGACAATTAATCATGTTGAGTTGTGTGCTGTAGGGATCGCTCTTGTTTATGACAATGGAGAACTCAACTGCTTGCTTCCTGTAGCTTGTATTGGCCTGTGAATTATGAATGGTCAAACCGGCAACTCTTTGATATTGTGCAAAGTCTGTCAGGATGCATAATTATCAGCAGCAGGCCTGATTGTTATATAATTGGAGGGGGGGAAAGCTAACCTGACTCGCCAAATGAATTTCGTTCCACCTAACTCCACTCATCCATCTGGGATCGCTCCCGTTGGGCGGGATTTGGGCACCAGATTTAATGGTAGAGCCAAGCAGGACAGCCGGGCGCGATTTTGTTGTGGCAATTTCTCTATCAGATTTTGCGTCTAAGATATGAGATATTCAAATACAAGAAGCACACAATACTTGCAGGCAATTGCTGGTCATATATATTTGTAATAAAAGTACGAACAAGGATACATCTTAATATGCATCAACAAAACAGTAAAACAGGCATACAATATTAATCTGAGGCCTCAGATGAGAATTCACCCCGCGTCTTCTCCGCTGGGAGAAGTCTTCTGAAGTCCATACATAGTACAGTATACAAAACCAAAGTTCATTAAGAAAAAACATAACGTGGATTTTCCATCACAATTTTTATAGATGTGACGTAGCGGAGAACATCAGAGAACGGCTCTGAAGGCTGGTGAAAACAATGTTTTCGCTCTTCTCTGACCGGGTTTGGCATGTCAATAAAGATGACGGACAAGTGGTTTATTCATCTGGCGAGAGTCAGGTTAGGGGAAAGCAGGAAGTGAAGGTCTCTGAAGAGGAATTGTAACCTCCTTAAGTGCTTCCATTTCTCCTTTTGACTCAAACACACACGCAACAACAGTCATGTGGTCACATGTTCAGACAAATGTGTTCTTTTGCGTAGACTGGCTGAATTTGTTGCTTGCTCAGCCCTTCCCTGACCTGTGGTCCTCTCTGCAGGTAGACTGTGCCTTGGGCGAGGAGCCAGTTGTCCTCCGGGTCCCTGGTTGCCCTGGCAACCGGCTCCTGTTTGCCTCCACTGGCCCGGTGAACCGTGACTACGATGACGTCAGGCGCTACAGCGATGCGGCTATCCGTGGCATCAAGCGGTGGGTTCTGTGAAGGGGGAGCCGGGGGAAACAGTGGTTGTATAGCCATTGTTACGGATTTTATTTATGGTAGTGGATGAGGTGTGTCATGTGTTTTGAGAGCCTTTAAAAGTGCTTTAGCAATGCAACGAATAACCCTTATTATAATGAAATTCCCAACCTTCTCCATTTTCTCTTTTACAGGGCCATGAAGGCTGGTATGCAGAGCCCCCTGCTGGTGTGTCCTCCTCACAAAGACTATGAGAAGAGCACACTGGTGGCTGCCCTGGGGGCCCTTCAGGCTCTGTACATGGTGCGGAAACACATATCACTGTGAACAGGATTTACGTGTGTTCTCTCTGCCTCGCCCTTCCCCAAGGCATGTGTTAAACATTCAGTGTGAACTTGTTTTGCCGTTTCGCCCTCTGCTGTAGCCCATTGAAGTGAGGGAAGCAAACGCTAAGCCCACCCCATACAAGGTGTGTGTTCTGGGCCTCTGGGTTGCAAAGGAGGAGCAGGGAAAGAAAATTGTGGATCTGGCCAATGCTCTCGAGAGTGGCAGGTGAGCGAGTTAAATCCCTCTGTTGGACGTATGTTTTCCTCTTTGGTTGCTCTTCCGCTCTGCTCATCGGCCCACACTTGCCGTCTTGTCCTGTCCTGTCAGACTGGTTTGCCGCGACATCGGTGGCTCAGACCCAGAGCGTATGGCGGCTCCCCGTGTGGCCGACTATGTGCAGGACCTCTTCAGGGACAGCCCTGTGAAGGTGGGCTTTGTTCGCTTAACAACTTTTTTTTTTTTTGTGTGGATATTAATTATTATCTACATATGTGTGATGTCGGATTAAATATCAAAGTACGGTATTGTGTGCTGCCCGTGCTCTAGGTGGAGATAGTGAGTGACGTGAAGGTCCTGGAGAAGGAATACCCCTGCCTAGCCGCTGTAAACCGATGTGCCCACAGTAGGTCCTCCCACCAGGAGCAGCCGGTCTGAGTCTGAGGAGCAACACTCACACGCATAAGCGCCGCTCACTCCCTGGCTTTCTGCTTCCTTCTGATGCAGCCGTCCCGCGCCACCAGGCTAGAGTCATTAAGCTGCAGTACTGTGGAGAGGGACCCGTTACGACCACTCTGATGTTGGTGGGCAAGGTGAGAGGCCACCCGCCTTCTGACGTATGACATCATAGCGCGAAGGTCTAAATTAAAAAGATATAAGTCTAAGTCTATTTCTGTGCATCTAGCACTGAGCAGATGAATCTATTCTCTTTTAAAATGTATTATCATGAAGATATCTCATTATATGAATTATATCTTGAGATGCTGATACTATTGATATTTTGATGGTGAAAAAAATGTAATTGCTTGTGTTCTTCCAGGGTATCACCTACGACACAGGTGGAGCAGACATCAAGGCTGGGGGCTTTATGGCAGGCATGCACAGGGACAAGTGTGGAGCCGCTGCTGTCGCCGGCTTCTTCCAGGTTAACAGAGCCATGATCATATCAGAATAAGCAAGCTTATTGTTGTCACATGGTAGTCCAGGGCTCGGATCACTGTTGCGGGGTTCATTGACGGTTTTATCAGAATGGAATCCTAGGTTTATACATGATGGAGAATGTAGAGCCACATCCTATCTGGCATGACTTCAGAACATCCTGCAGTGGCTGTTGTGTTTCCAACTGTCCCTCCGTGTCTCGTTTAGACTCTGGCCAAGTTGAAGCCCAAGCATCTGAAGGTGGTGGGTTCCATGGCGATGGTGAGGAACAGTGTAGGCTCAGGTGAGGTGAAGCCATTCTGATCTGGTCCTGCTGCGCTCTACTACTATACGTCTGTGTATCGTAGTATCGGATACACAGTCAACATGAGCATAGTCCTCTGCCACTGACATGCTCTTCTCCGTGGCTGCTGGCAGACTGCTACGTGGCCGACGAGCTGATTGTGTCCCGTGCCGGACGAAGGGTGAGGGTTGGAAACACGGACGCGGAGGGACGCATGGTCATGGTTGACCTGCTCTGTGAGATGAAGGAGAAGGTGAGAACCTGATCTTTACCGTCACACTTGGTACACGTCTTCACTCTCAATCATACATGTGTATTTGTTTACTAAACTACTTTCCAGTTTAAAGTTGTATCGATGAATCATCTCAACTTGTCAAACTTCCCGAGCTTGCGGTGGTAGATCTTTGTTAATGTGTGTTCTTCTCTCCCCTAGGCTGTGCATGAGGTGTCTCCAGAGCTGTTCACTATTGCCACGCTGACCGGCCATGCTATCAGGGCCATGGGACCAGACTACTCCGTAAGTGTGGCCGCAAAATTAGTTTCAGTCCATATATTTGCATGAAAATTGATCCTAGACTTGCACCAATGGGGTAATAATGAACAACAACATTATAAGGGAATGCTTGCTGACTAACCCCTTCATTTATTCTATAGATCATCATGGATAACGGCCCAGCCCATCGTGCTGGAAATGCTGCCAAGTGGCAGAAAGGTAGGACTCATTTCATCTGATTTTAATTTAATTTAATTTAATTAGTTGTGAGAATTCCTGATTCATCCAACAGTTGCCCCCTCTCGTTCCTCACTTATTTTTTTAACCTCCTTCCTGGGCAGCCGGTGACATCTTGGGGGATGTCTTTGAGGTGTCCAGCATCAGGCGTGAGGACTACGAGTTCCACAAGGGCAAGTCTGAGTATGAGGACATACTGCAGAGCAACAACCTACCTTCTTCAGCCACCCCACGAGGGCACCAGGCACCCGCCGCCTTCCTCATCATGGCCTCAGGGCTGGACAAGGTACAGAGTCGCTCCTCCTTTACCACTATTGCTGTTTAGTTGTGTAGCAGACTCTATTATTCAAAGCAAGGCACACTTAATTGTGGGTGCTATAGATGGACCAATAGTCCATCCCTGCCAATGTGTCTACCCTTTTTGTTGCCTAACCCATTTGTACTGTGTTGGTTCCCCAAAACAGTTTGGTGTGGACTCAGATAAGCCCCTGCCGTACTCCCACATCGACATCGCCGGCTCCAGTGGCCCCTTCCCCGGGGTGCCAACAGGAGCCCCCGTCCTCGCCATGGCAACCCACTATATCAAACTGTAATACCCTTGTTCTGAGCGCTACACCAGCCCATGAGCCAAATGGGAGGGAAATGCTCAACAACGCACAGCAGCCTACAGTAGTTTGTGTCCAACATAGACTACTGCTAAGATCAAACAGGAATCTGAGTTGTGCCTGTGTGTCTTCTCTTCCCAAGGTACTTGGAAGGTCCACCCTTTTCTCAGTTTGTGTCTATGTGGCCTATATCCATGTACTCAGGTGTGGGGACATAGCACTACGCAAATACCATGTTTTTTTTTTTATTGTGTTTTGTTACTGTGTCATCAAGGGAACGGCTGTATGAATTAAGCTAAACTGCCAGAACAAGCACTCCACTCAATAAAAAAAATACAATGTAATCTTGTCTGGATCCATTTCTTGGAGTGTATGCTAATTATAATTTTAAGTCATTTATTTAATTGTGTGTGTGTGTGATTAAATGATGAGTAGTTAAATTTTTTTAACCAAGTATTTTCCAGACAGTTTCATAAAAGAGAAGTACAGAGAAGTATAGCTACTGTAACGTTGAACTGACTTTGTATTGAGGTATAACCCTGTGCATATCTCCACGCAGTCGTGTTTCTTGAATTTCTCAAGTTTTTTTTGAAGATCGAGCTTCTCAACAAAGGTGGTTTGATTCTACAAGGTAAAATAAACTCTGACATATAATGAGGTAGTTTGACACCTCATAGTTATTCATAGCAAATTATATTATTTAAATAAAATAAATTGCATTGCATTGTATTGTTTTTTTAGCTCACTTATACATGTGAACGCAAAATATGAAGAGTTCACTTACACAAGTGAACTATACTCGCACATGTCGTTTATGATTGAATGCATACAGATCTGAATCAGACCTCTTAAAAATGGCGCGCTTCACGCACTCCTTTTGCTCAAGGGAAAGGACGTTTTGCAACACGGAAATGACGTCATTACGCAAGTCTTTAAAACTTTACGCTGGCGCGCGCTTTCAGGGCATTCTTTATCCACTGCTGTGTGCTGCTGTAGCGTTGGCTGACTTGCTGCACAAACTACGCATTATTACCGCCAAGGTTTGATCGACTGCCCTATTTCTTTGCCGGCTGTCTAAATTCGACGACTAACGTCGCAGCAAGTTTTGATTCTTCGACTCCCGCCAACAAACACAACTTAAACATGTTCGAGGCACGCTTGGTCCAGGGCTCCATCCTGAAGAAAGTATTGGAGGCTCTGAAAGATCTCATCACAGAAGCGTGTTGGGATGTCAGCTCGTTCGGTATTTCGCTGCAGAGTATGGACTCCTCTCACGTCTCCCTGGTCCAGCTCACACTCCGAAGTGACGGGTTCGACTCCTACCGCTGCGACAGAAACCTCGCCATGGGAGTTAACCTCAGCAGGTGAGACCTCTAATCATGACGCTTTATCTGACAATGTCTGCAAGTGCGTCTTGAAGGATTGTATATGTTCTCAGTGTATTATGTGACGGTGGTGCTCGGCCTGCATGTCAGTAACGTTAGCGCAGTGCCATGGCTAATGACTGCATAGCCTAGTTGGTAGGCAAGTGGTGGGGATTCATACACGCAAGTGCTATTTATACATTCACCAGCCTTTAGAGGTCTATAAATGTGAGCGAAATGACCAAACTCTTGTATAATAAGGGTGGGTGCACATAGCTAGTTCCTAAGGCTTATGTCACAAAGAAGCCATCTTGCTTGGAGAGAGCTGCCCGGGCAAGCCTTTGTGTAAGAGTGTAAAGGAGAGTTCCCGGCCATGACATGAGCGAGACACAACACAACAAAGATCGTTGTGTAATATGTATTTTGTTTTTCGAATAGATGTATTGTCTTCCACACGATTTCCCAGGTTAAAACCAGTCCATTGTTGTGGTGCGAGACATTAGGCGCGCTTCGAAGTCATTATTTACTACGTCATTCGAGCGCCAAAGTCCTGTGGTAGATGGCGGGAAATATTGAACCCGGGAACTTCCCCTTCCGCTCAACGTGTATGACAGCTTTAGCCGCTCAACTCTTTGTCCATGTGGATCATTAGGCTGCAAGACTAAACGCACAAAATAAAACTTATTCCGATCATTTACCCCTGTTTTTCTATTGATGTCGATGTCTAGCCTAAAACCTAACAACTTAATGTTACGAACCTCATCTATTAAAAAAAAAATACAATTACAAAAAGAATCATGCTGAACATATACTACACTTTTCTGACAAATGTTTTGTTTTTCTCACAGTATGTCCAAGATCCTGAAGTGTGCTGGGAATGAAGATATCATCACCCTCAGAGCAGAAGACAATGCTGACACGCTCGTTCTTGTGTTTGAAACCATCAGTAAGTCTCGACACAAACGTGTGCCTGCAGCGCTGTATTTACTTAGAAGACACTGTCTCCAAAATACATTTGTTAAATGTTTCTTTGTGCCAATTTCAGACCAGGAGAAAGTCTCAGACTATGAGATGAAGCTCATGGACCTTGATGTGGAGCAACTGGGGATCCCAGTAAGTGTTTGCTACATTTAGCCATTTAATATACTTAAAGGGATAGTTCACCCATTTAGAACCGGCGTTCTATCATTATAAAATC
>JAOPJL010000141.1:10504162-10514943 GCA_027123545.1 Trisopterus esmarkii | reverse complement strand
TCTCTCTCTCTCTCTCTCTCTCTCTCTCTCTCTCTCTCTCTCTCTCTCTCTCTCTCTCTCTCTCTCTCTCTGGCAGGAGTGTCCCAGCGGATTGGTGGATGAGGAAACTTTCAAGTCCATCTATTCTCAATTTTTTCCTCAAGGAGGTTAGAAAAACTCCTCTCTTGGTCGGTCTCTCTCTCTCTCTCCCTCTCTCTTAGTATATTTACCTTTATTATAGACAGTAGTATGTGTAAACATTATTAAGGACGACATGCAAATGTTGTATTTTTTTTCCCCTCTTTGTTCTACCTGTAAATTAGACGCAACAACGTACGCTCACTTCCTGTTCAATGCATTCGACAAAGACAGGAATGGCTCAATCCGCTTCGAGGACTTTGTCATCGGCCTGTCCGTGTTGCTCCGGGGATCAGTGACGGAGAAGCTCAACTGGGCATTCAACCTCTATGATATCAACAAGGACGGCTACATCACCAAAGAGGTATACTTGGCCAGAGTATGTGAGACCATTGGGTACAGATCTGTGTTTCGACAAACAACAATTATTGGCCTTAAAGGCTTAGCTATGGTGCCACATTGACGTAACGCAGGGGGTTCACAGACAGAACCGTTACGTCCTTGTGGACCCTCCTTGCATCCACCGCAAGCGCCTGACGTGCGCCTCCCAAAAATTGTTAACCTTGCGTCGAGGCGAGACAGCAGCAAGGGCTGTGATTGGTCTGCTCACTAAAACCGGAGGCCGAACCAAAACAGGTTCACGACTGCGTCGAAGGGTCTGCATGGTCATTGCATTGCGTCGAAGTGGAACCATAACTGAGCCTTTAGGAACAGCTGAAAGAAGGTTGATGCTTTTGCCATAAGGAGCAGATTCTGAAACACAGTTCATACCCACAGTCTCGGTGTGTATCTGTTGTAAGATGTAGTCTTGCAAATCAGACTTTAGATTAATCTCTCAAGTCTCGAAATCTATAAGCGTGTCATGTTTCAGACTTGAAATAAACGTATTCACATCCCCTTCTGAAAGCTTCAGTCACTCACGTCAAGGAGTTTCCTACCATAGAAAGAGCCATGAAAAAGGAAGCAAGATGAACACCATTTTTTCACGGTTTCTGGCCCAGATTCTGTGCCGTCTTCCCCCAGACGTTTTGCTATAACACAATAGGACTGGATCTGATTAGATGTCTAGATGTAACAATCATGTCAGGCCAACTGTATTCAAATGCCAGAGTTGAAGTCTGAGGTATCTCAGCATGCTCCGGTTCACTCTAGAAACGTGTAGTGTGAGATCAGTGTGTTGTTGTTTTAGCCTTGAGACTGAGTTGGGTTCATTGACACCAAGACATTGTTGTTCACTAGGAGATGCTGGCGATAATGAAGTCCATCTATGACATGATGGGGAGGTACACCTACCCCTGTGTACGGGACGAGGCGCCGTCCGAACACGTGGACAAGTTCTTCCAGGTTCTGTGCAGCTACACACTTTTTGGGCAATGTGTTTTGCATGTACAGGCTACAAGCTCAACCTTCCACTAAGGTTAAAGGTTAGCAAGATAGATAGAGAAACAGGGTGGGGAGGGGCGGGACATACAATGAACACTCAAGGGTGGCATTCCAATGCAATGTCCTTTTGTCACCTCTAATCAGTTTGATTTTTTTTAGTCAGACTGAAGGTAGAACATTATTGTCCGGCTTCTGACAATATATTTGATAGTGATCCTCTTGAATCATTCACTAAAGGTGTTGTAAAAACAGAGTCGTGTTGTAAATGTCTATTGTAAAGGCCACGTAAGTTCACCTAAGTTGACCTTACAAAATATGTAATTTTTGCTGAAGGAATCCTCAATGGTGACAAGTGTCCTATTTCTTTAATGGTTACAGAAGATGGACAGAAACAGAGATGGGGTTGTGACCATTGAAGAGTTTATTGAGACCTGTCAGAAGGTAAGGATCTATAAGCATCAAGTATACTTGTGGTGCAAAACTTTGCCATCCAACAAGTGGTGCGTAACGATTTGATTCCATTTCAGGATGAGAACATCATGAACTCCATGCAGCTCTTTGAGAATGTCATCTAGAACCCAGGGCTCCCTTCTACGTCACCAGCCTCCGTCAATGACATGTACCTGCCCACACACCTTCTGATCTCCACAGAACCCCCCCCCTCACCCAAACCCCCCCTGTGCCCAGAGGCTACAAGCTCAACCTTCCACTAGGGTTATAGGGTTAGCAAGACGTAGATAGCGAAACAGGGTGGGGAGGGGTGGGACATACAATGAACACTCAAGGGTCTCTCTCACTGCCCTTCTTTAGCTTTATCCTGCCACAGAACCTTTCAGAACCTGAGACACAGTGGCCTTAATCCAGCGCCAGGGCATCTCGTGGATCAGGTTCCTCCTGGGATGTTTTGCATCTGAATCTGCTGAGTGCTAATGGGGGTAGGGGAAAAGGGAGTTGCATCTGTGAACATATGCTACTATCTCTAGTGCAAACATTAGCAGGGAAAAAACACACAAACACACACTCATATTCACACACACACACACACACACACACACACACACACACACACACACACACACACACACACACACGTCCACACACATACACACACACAATAACCACCACCACACCAAATAAACACTAACAAAATACCCACTCCTCTTTTTAGGCATTGTTCAAGCAGTGATTAAAACAACGCTACCACAGTAAACTGTGAGCATTCAAATCAGAGGGACACAAAAAAATATTAAAGACAATTAACTTGAAGCATGTTTGTCGTATGTGATGTGAATTAGCTTGCACAAACATTTGATTATAATTTACTATATGCAACTAGAAACAACAAAAAAGCGTACTGTAGATACCTGCACTTGGTCCACCACTGATGGAAAGCAGCTTGTATGTATATATGTATAGATAATATTATACATATCCTAGGTTGTGAGAGTTGAATTTGTACTGCACTTGACTGTGGTCTAGGGACGTTCAACTGAATGTCTGTACAGCACACTGTGTCCATTCACTGGACCTGTGTTTGGTGTCAGTGTGTTTTTTTTCCCAGTATGTGTTTGATCAATTCCTTTTAATTGGTTCTACATTTATTTAAATTAATATATTTTTGAAGACGTGGAGAGTGGAGAGAAGGAAGGAAGAAAGGTCTCTCAAATGATGCTGACATGTACACAGTATAGGACATCTAGAAACAACGAGAGTTAACAAGCAATGTTTATGAACTGACTTTAGGTAGGCCTATGTCATTTGGTTTCACTATCATCAAAGAGCATGCTGGCTGTCAGTGCTACAGTATTTTGTACAGTATAATAAAACCTTTGTGATCTGACTTAATTAGAAATAAAGTCTCGAGACTTTTCTTCTCCAGACTCCATTGTTGGGCTGATTTATCTTGCAATATCCTATAATCCTGTCCAATAAGTCTATGTCAACAACCAAATCTGATTATGTATATATTACATTGAAGTCTTTAAACACAATGTATAACTGAAATAGGCATTTGGGTACAATCCAGATGTTTAATAGTGTGATCCTATCAGAACTCACACACAAATAGACTCATAGTGGCTGGTTTTCAACTAATGACATTAATTATAGCAGCAGTAGCTTTTATAACACTGCGACATATGGGTTGTGCAACAACATGTCACGTTTTTTTTAGAACGATAGCTTTCATAAGAATGACTTTGAATTTAGGGCAATTAAGTAACTGCGTTTCCAGCCAACATCCTGCAGATGGCCATGTGGCTGAATTGGAGACAACTGGATATCCAGGATTCGTGAATAATCTTTCCGTATGACGTTCATAACCTAGGGAAGTGAGATTGATCGTTGGAAAAATCATAATGTGTTGTGTGTTACATGCGTAAATAATCAAATAAAAAAATGTTTTAGACCGACTGTTGCCTAATAGGCAAAGACAATACAGGAGTAGACAATAACGCAAAGTCAGTTGCGTCACTTGCGCAATGCATTTTATTGGTGGAAACAAGGTTCCAAGGGAGGAGCGAAAGGCGTCACCCTGACGTCAAGGTTTGTTTGAGCATGCGCGATAAGGATCAAGTCAACGCTGTGTCTGTATGAAAGGCGTGAGCAGTGCGACTTTAGCATCAATGTGAACGCCATTTGTCTTAAAGGACCATTTAATTTACATCTCATATAAGAGATATTGAGAACGCCTGGCCTCCGCCCATGTTTGCAGATAGTCTCTGGTAAAGTTAGTCGCCTACTACCCTCCACCAAGAAGCCCTGCCAACCACAAAACCAAGGGTTACATTCACGTAACGTCGGCTGAGAAGGGGAAACAGCTACTGTCTACTACGCTGTTATTCAGACAGGTGAGGCCATGTTTTATTCATCACACTTTTTTAACTGTACTCTCGAAACAGTATCGGGTGAACAAGCTTTACCTATTCACATCCTCCCAGGGTCAGATGTGCTAAAAGTCGTGTATTGTATCATGTAACCCATCGGTTTGACCCTGGATGATGCACGGTGATTTAAGGCCTAGACTTACCTAAGCTCACCTAAGATGTGTATATCTTTTTATTCTAGAACGGCAACTTCTCAGAATTGAATTGTATTCTGGGATGGAAGGGATCAATTATCTTGGATAACCGCCACTCACAGCGTCACCAGATGTGGGTACATGGTGGAATTGCTTTTCACCTCTATCCACTCAATGCCTTTCGGATTTTAGGATAAAGGGTTTTGTATGTGGTCAACTGAGGGAAATGGATATCAAATACACTCAGGTGGTCTGTTATTGGTTCACAAGTAAAACATAAAAAAAATAAAAAGTCACTTAGTATAGTCCAAGAGCACATTGCGACCCTCGCATAAGGGATACTGCTGCAATAATGATGTTCCCATCTTGGTTGAAAAAGCACATCTTCTCTTACACAAGCCCAAATCAAACCAATCACTTGGATCCCAGTGTTTTAAACTAAGCGATTCAATCTGTTACATTTGGACTGGGCATTTATTGTGTGCTACACATAAGGCAGATCTTATAACCCCCTTTCTCATTCAGAGATACCCAGGGCCTTTGTGCTGGTGCTTTGTGGTTGTACATCAGTGTGTATCTTGTTTGGACCAGGTATTATGGGCTGGCAGTAACAGTATCGGTACCTCCGGGTGTTGGCGCTGAGGGAAGGAATGTGCTAAGATGGAACCCCTCAGTGTACCAGCTTGGGCCAACACTGGTCCGAGCCTCCACGCGGCCCCACTGAACTGGGTCGCCCAAGTGGAATTCTGCGCCTGTTATTTTGAATGCACCATGTGACTTAGATTACACTATTCTGGGTAAAAGAATTTGTTTCTGTGTTTGTACCATAAACTGTCAATACAAATCTCATATTAACTTCTCTTTGCCCAAAAAGGAGAATAAACTGAGGGATTTTGATGCAAACTTTGTCACTGTGATAACATAAAATCATTATTGCCAGACCAACTAATCTTATCATAAGGGATACTGAAGCACACAAATTGGGTTTGCATGTATGTATGTCCTTTTTTGGCCGAACAATGGGACATAAAACAAACGGGTTAGACGGGATGAATAACGAACAAGATGAAGAACGCAATCCCATTATGAAATCACTCATCAACCTGAGGAGAAAGAATGCTGAGGATAAACTATGAACCGAGTAACCATTGCAATGCTATAGGCGTAAATGGGTTGTGAAATACCCCATTGCAATCATGATGAATAATAATTATTCATTGAGCATGGTAGTCCATGAACAACATAGTGACATAATGGAGTGTGTCACTGCAGAGCATGATATTTTGTCATGCTCATGTACTCTTGAGGTGAAGTGTTTAAGGCTATTTGTGATGGTAAAAGGGCACTTCATTTCTAGGTAACATGTTGAAACAGGCTCATAACCCTAGCCAACCCTATTTTCTAACGTGCAACGAGTAATTAATCATATCTCAAGCCTTGGGATGTCCCTTGATAAGGCAAATTTAAATATTTTGGATGTTGGCCTCTTAATGTATCCTTTCTATATAATACAATTTCCTAGCCTTTAGACATATTCCCCTTACATTCAAGTGTGACACAAACGATCACATCAGAGCTGTCTTTTAAGTCATAATCTGTCAGGGCCCTATTCAGTTTTAGCTGCCTGGTAAATTATCCTCAACATTAGTATTACAGTCCATGGTTGTAACACTTGTTGGACACTGGATATTTGAATGGTAGTCCAACACATTTATCTAAATGAGGTTGATTCTATCCTTGGACCCTTTCAGTTCACCTGTTTTCCACAGGCATGGATTTGGTTCAGTAAATCATTTTGGGGGATTTACAAATTGCACCACGGTAGATGACTAAAGCTTTCAACATTACTGCTGGGCCTACTGGAAAATAGTATACCGGTCTCCATGAAGTCATGCTGCCTGGGCAGCGTGCACGATACTCTATTAGTGTTTCATGTTGTACTTTACGGAGAACAAAGGCAGAAGAGTTTTATGTTTCTAACCTTTTACAGTCCATTCATACCCTGCGGATTACATGCTGTGCGTGTCGAGGTGGAGAGGGGGGCTGCGTACACAGTATAAGGGGTCAATCTTTGTATTTCTAGAAGCTTGGACAAAGCCGTGGCCTTTCTCATGAACTCCCACTCCAGAGACCTGGAGGTGGTATGTAACCCATTCAGTAATCGTTAGTAACATATTGTCAAGCATCATGTGGGTTTTTTGCTTACAGTGTGGACATTTTAACGTACCTCTGCAATAGTTCAGGTGTGTAGTTTTACGACATATCTCCATTGGCACTGCATAGTGGGCAATAGGTCACTCAGTAGGACTACATAGGGATGAATTAGTGATGAATGAGTTTATGGACTTTATACTAAATGTAATCTTGAAGATCTCATTTTTTTCTCTCTCTCTCTCAGCACCTGTGATGCAGTAAGAGTTGACGAGAGCGACCATTGCAGTAGCTCCACCGTAACCTCTCCTATATGGAGGAGGGGGGATGTCCCCTCAGACACCCAGCTCGTAACATTATGCAAATGCAAGGGCTTTCCTCAGTGGGTTATAGATTGTGACATAACTCACGTTTATTGAAATAAAATTTTTTGTAGAACTTTCCAATAGACATTTTAAGTATCATGTTGCACAACCCAATCCCTGGGCCCACCTGCTGGTCAACTACACTGTATAAAACAAAGCAGGTGATATGGCCTCAGTTCAGTGACTTTATTAAAATGTTTGTGTCTGGTGGGGTTGCAGTTGAGGTCTTTTATCCAACCTGAAGGATTAATTTGACCCTGTCAGAATTCAAATAAAGTATCAATTGAATGTGGAATACTGACATTGGCCTGCCACATTTTTGTCTTCAAACTGCAAAGCAGCACTGTTCACCCTACTTTGTTTTGATATAATTGTGTTTTGATTGTCTTATGGTTCTCATGCATAGGGATCTGTTGTCCATCAAATGGATGAGAACCTTGAGACTTAATCATAACAAAGTGTGGTGGCACAAATTGCTCATTGCAGCTTTAATATAGTCTTTGTTCTCAGTGTCACCTCATCCAAGATGAAATTCTTGTTATTTTTGCATGGTCCATGTGATGTTTGTGGGCCACCATGTGACACGGAAGCTCTTTGTACACATGAGTGGATAACAGAATGCCAGAGGAGATATTTAGATCTATAGCTTGAATGAATAAGAGCAGATGTACTCAAGATAACTTTACATACTTTTACAGACTCATTACATGTATCATGATCATGGCAACATCATCATCTGAAGAGTACAAATATAGCTAGGAAATGCTCAGAATTTTTTTTTTGTGCTGGACATATGCTCCAACAGTTGGCTATTACGTAAATACAGCCCCTGGAGCTCTGGTCATTTTTAACTCCAAATGTCACTCATTAATGCGACCCCTATCTAGGTCTCTATTGCGAAAGAGGTGCCTTACCTCGACGAGGTGGCCTGAATTACTAAGGTTAAATAAGTATGATAACCCAGCCAGAAGGTATTTGGTTTCTGTTTATATTTTGCATGTTCTCTCTGCCTCTCTCCCATGTTTATGTAAGATTCCTCCCACGGCCGAAGACCTTGATATTGGGTTGCATAGGTTGTCATGGGTCTAAAGATGCACCGATATCTTGGTGCAACTGAACCAAAATCTGTAATATCCCTATCAGGAGATCGCATAATAAGGCCCGATATTGGTTTTCTTTGTGGCATTTTAATGTCCCATATTTGTTTTAGCGTTGGTTTATGTGACTGTGGTCATTTAGGCTCACATAGTCTACATAGAATGTTGGTCCTTAAAGCATGTTAGGTTACATGGCATGTTATGGTGCATAGCATCTTTAATGGTGCAGTGACTAGAATGGGGGTTAAATTTTTGTTCTTTAAAAGAAGGCTAGCCTAAAATATGTCTTCTATTTTCAATTCACTTTCGAGATGAGGGAGCAAAAAAGGCAGAATATCAAACGTCAAACTGAATATACCCTCCCAGATAATTGTGTGTGTGAACTAGATTTAGCCCTTGCACTGTTTGGGGACTATCAGAATTTTAGCAGGGACACTACAGCCGCTGAATGGTCCTGTCACCGTATGTGCTCTCATGATAATGGGCTCTTATCTCCTTACCTATACCCCACTGACAGGATCCGCAAACATCCCCTTGCATGCTTCTCTACTGCCTATAGGCCTACTCCCTTTCCCCCCTCCCGCTTAGCCAACCGCTCACGTGTGGTCGGTTTCATGAGTACTTTCTGTTATGTGTGCTAATGAGTGCCCTCCTGTGCCCAAACCTGTTCACTTCACATGTAATCAAGGCCCGTAACAGGGGGTGGGTCTCACTTATTTAATCTTTATTTGCTTCTGCAGTATGCAGAGCTCGGGTAAACCTGTCAATCCAAACGCTTAAGTAATGGTCTACATCAAAGCAGACTCTTAGGTAAAATACATTCATTTTTTTCGCACCTGTAATTTGATACAACTGTAACATGATCTTCAACTGAAGGGACTGGCAAAACAAATTGAATGGCAGGTCGTCGCCCTAGCCTACAATGACACATGGTGATATTTAAGGGTGCTGTCTGACCCCTTGTAACCTGGCTGAACTTCTAGTTGCGCTGCACTGCACTTCACTTGGTCTAATTTATGCCAACTCGGTACAGTGGTCACAGTCGATCCTAGGATAAAAATGGTAGGTTTGTCTGTGACCACTGTACTACATATTAATACAATGGATTTCATTAAAGAAAAATGTTTGCCTTGCTTATACCACAACATTGGGAAATAATATTTCACATTATGTGAAGAATGTGTTGTTTCTGATTCAGCTTTTTTTTGTTGAAAAGCAGAAACATCTAAGCAATAAATGGAAAACAAGAAAGGGGAAATAAAACCTCTTCGTGGATCCTTTTGTAATGCTTGTATTGTGGTGATATCAGGGTTAACAAACGCCCCCTCCCTTGATGAAAATTCCTCCCAAAATACAGACTTTATTAAACGACACGGATCGTAGGAATTATAAAAGTGTGAGTCAGTCGATTTCACAATGGCCAGCACGCATAATGTTTTGACAGGCCCATGTGAACCTCCAGAATCACTTCCTAAAAACGAGTCAGGTGGTCTGAGGTGTAGAAAGTCTTTACCACAGTTTTAGAGCTTTGTCACACACGCACACCATACCGCCCCTCCTTTGGAATCTGGCACAGAACACGTGTACACGTCTTCTGTTGCCAAGGGTTGCCGTGGCAACTGAGTCAGGCGTCAGTGCGGCGCTGTGGGATGAGTTGCATGCAATCCTCCATTGGGCTATTGATTCTCCCTGCTCTCCACCTCTCTTTTGCTTCCCACCTATTTGTTCCAACCATGCTGCTCTTCTTTTGTTCGTCCTCCCATGGGTTTACGAATATGGGACGCACTGATGGGATGCCAGGTAGAATATCAGCAGCATCATCCTCATAATAGAGAATAACTCCAAATCATATTACACGTGTCACTCGTCGGAAGACACGTGTTGTCATATTGCTTTGTCAAAAGGGCAGAGCAGCATTGTTCATAATTTCTCTCTCTTGGTCTATCTCTGTGTCTCGTATCTCCCTTCCATGTTGGGTCCATAAACCACAGCACCTCCACAGAATCCTCTGGTAGTGATCAGGCGTCTGGCCAGTAGTGGGCCAGCTGGGTGCGCAACACGGTGCACAATCTGGCTGCTGGCTGGTTGACTCATGGTAGCCGGCTGTTCAGCCAAATTGGCTTACCTGCTCCTAACATTCAGTATCAGTGGATTGATGGTTTGAGATCAAGGGCAACATGTTTCATTATAAATGTGTTTTGCAGGGGGCTGCGATGAGTGAAGTCGTATCTATTATTTTACTTCCTGGCCCATTGCGCTGTAACATAGGACAGAGGAGTGAAAGGGTGGGGTCATGCAAACCCTCTCTGTCATACTGACTACTTATGCTGATGATCACTTATGCCTGCTAAAATAACTATTGTCACCTTCCTCCTCCTTACCTCCTCCCCCTCTAACCTCACTCCCTCTCGCTCTCTCTCTCTCTCATCCCTCTCTCTCCGTCTCTCTCTCTCTGTCCCCCGCATCTTCTGCCTCCCGTTCCCTCTGTTGCCCCCCCCCGCTCCCCCTCCCCACAGATGCTCCCAGCCACCCACCTCGAGAGGAGCGATGGGAAGTGTCCACTAGGTATTGCAACTATCCCAACACCTAACACTGCATCAGGCAGGAAGACTGAAGGGGTGGGGGGGGGGGGGCTGGGTGGGGGGGTCG
>JAOPJL010000141.1:10457689-10468918 GCA_027123545.1 Trisopterus esmarkii | reverse complement strand
GTGTGTGTGTGTGTGTGTGTGTGTGTGTGTGTGTGTGTGTGTGTGTGTGTGTGTGTGTGTGTGTGTGTGTGTGTATCGGGTACAGTGTTTGATTGTTTCATCCAACTTTCTAATATTTCTGACATCTTTGAAGCTATTTTCGATATTGGTTTACATTACTGCTAACAATTACACAGAAACTTTCAGAGCATTTGTCTGCTTGTTTTACGATTAAACAAAAAAGTAATTGTCGAGTTGTAACTCAAGCAACCCTTGTCAGAATGTTTTTGTTGATTTATGTATCCAGACATTTTAGCTTTTCGTACTGATAATGCCACAAAGATTGTTTTAAATAATCTCTGTCATTCATCTCTTTTGCCACTGATGAATAGTTTTTTTTTACGATTGTAAATTAATAAAGTTGTCATTAATTAGGTTTACATCTACACTTTATTTTCTCTCTCTCATCTAGACCATCTAGATGGTTCTAGAGAAAGGGAGACCAAGTGTTTTGTAATGATGCTGAGGTGTTGTATGTAGGTCACATGAGGTCATGCAAAAAATGTGAACGCAAAATAAATGAAGGCATTTGACAAAGCCACTAAACAATGAATTGTTGTCCTTTTCAGCAAATACAAACCAAATATGTATTTGTGTTAGAAATCCACATGGGTCTTCATGTTTGCATGTTATTTTTAGCATGATTGTTTACACAACTCCTCAAACCAGAAGGTCTTAGACAGAGTAATCCTCTCTACCTGATTAAGATTGGCTCCTGGTTAAAAGGCTGCCCGTGACACATTTCTCCTCAGACTCGTCATTGTTGCTCACACACTCACGGCTATAGCTACGCCAAGTGAAGAGAATTGGATTTTAAAACGTATTTTTCTTCTCAACTCGGATCAACTTGGCAACAGGTGAGCTGAATTGTTGTTGATGGGTTCATAATCAATTAGAACGTTATGCATTTGCGTATTTATATATTTGTCAATCCTGTATTCCAGTATACAAAGAAATTATTCAGGTTATTTTTTCTTCTTCCCTTCCATCTAGTATACTTCTCTAAAATGATGGTCCTATTGTGCCTGTTTTTGGTTTACAATTGGCTCCAGGAAGCATAACCTTTCTTCATGTCTTCCTCAAATGAGATATAATTATATTATCTAATCGTTATACAATACAATATGATTACAAGGAATTAATACATTGCTACTAATTATGTATAAAATGTTTTGTCCTACTTATTTGAATGGCTGCTGCTACAGCTGTAATCTGTGAGAGCTGGCAAGGAATTACTCAGGAGTGACGCGTTCAGCTCAACCCACTTAATAGGAGGGCACAGCTTAGAGAGAGTGGGAACAGATATGACGTCAGCCCGCTTGACAGGCACCTAGTGGGGAGAGAGAAGATGTCATCTCTCTTGACAGGCACCTGATTGGTGAGAATGAAGATGTCATCTCTCTTCCCAGACACCTGATTGGTGAGAGTGAAGAGGTCATCTCTCTTGCCAGGCACCTGATCGGGGTGTAACTCATCCATTCAGATTTATTTGAAGATGATATATTAATTGGGCAACATATAAGTAACAACATGACAAAACATATTCTCTTCAGAATTGAATCTGTCATTAATGAATTATTTTCATTCTTACAGCTTTGGTTTTATATTTACATTTGTATTTATCTATGTGTGTCTGTATACATTGTTCTGAACATTAAAAGACATGGTGTCCACAGATCTGGAAACAGGACAGCAGTTAATTAAGTTAATCTTCATAATGGTCTTCGTATAGTGAGAAAGTGCCGTAACCTAGTCAAGGGTTCAGATGAATGGCATTATGTTGCTTGTGTAACTAGAGTCTTCAAGCTGGATTAGAGTTAGCGCTTGTTGCCTCTTCTGTTGTGTTTGCCTCTAAAAATACATACTGTGTAAGCCTAATTATGTAAAAGCCTATAATAAGATACACAGGACTAAAACCAGAAATGGAACATCTTTGTGTGTGTGTGTGTGTGTGTGTGTGTGTGTGTGTGCGTTTGTTTGGGTTGGACTGGGACCATACATCTGTGCCATTTGAATTGAGGAAGTTTCTGCCTTTTTTAGGGGCGAGCCCGCCACATCCTGTGTCACTCACTCAGTGAAGGAGGAAGTGATTAACAGAAGGGGAGCACTTCCTTCTTGACTCTCTTTTTCTCGTTTTTGGTCCCGCCTCCGTCCGCTGTTGTGGCCCCTCTCACCCTTCCTACCCCAGAGACAGGGACCAGGGGAGTTGTGTGTTCGGAAAGGGTAGGCCCTGGAGTTGATCTTGGATTAAGCTCAGCGGCTCGGAGAGGTGGGAAGACGTTCCTGTCTCCTTTTTCTCTTCTTTTGTTATCAAAGTGTTGTTCTGTGTCATTGGAACGTTCCTCTTCGACGGCCTACCGAGTATCACCCATCGTCCTTCTCTGCTATGGTCATCATTTCAACCCACTTGGAACATTACATTGTTCTGTATTATACCGCAGTTGATATGGTCGTTAAAAAAAAAAGCTCGCTGCTCCCAAATCAACCTTAAACCGCTGTAATCTAACCAGTGTGCTGTGTCTCTGTGTTGCAGTGAAACAATGCCTGGCCAGAATCAGCTTCTGGCGGTGACATCCTGCCTGCTGCTTCTCGCCTGTCTCCTGCCCAGCTCTGAGGCCCGGCGCGGGGGTGGCTTCGGCTTCGGCCGCGGCGGCGGGTTTGGTCGCAGCGGGGGATTCGGCCGCGGCGGAGGCCAGGCCTACAGGCCGCTTCCTCCTCAGAGCGGTGGCTCTAGCGTGGGGAAGATGGCGGGAGCGGCAGCCGCAGGCGCCGTCGGGGGAGCCATGCTGGGCTCCGCCCTGAGCCGGCCAGGATATGGACACGGTTACGGGGGCATGGGCATGGGGGGTGGCTATGGCGGGGGCTATGGAGGATATGGAGGTGGTTATGGAGGCGGATATGGTCAACGTGGTTACGGCGGTGGCTACGGCGCCAGGCCCGTCGGAGACATGGAGGGATCTGGAGGCATGGAGTATTACACGGGAGCCTCCAGCGGGCCCATGTACAACAGCATCATCGTGGTCCTCGGCTTCTTGGTGTCTGTGCTCATGGGCCACTGGATGACCCACGTGTAGATGTGGAGGGGGGGAGGGAGTCTCAATCACACACATAGCTAATATCACATGAAGAGCAAAATGTGTAGGGTGGACAACATCTAGAAGAAAGTTGGAGGAATGTTTATTGATATACATTAAAGGTCCCATGACATGCCACCAGGTGTGTGATTAGCCGTTACAAGCCGTTTTGAAAGTCGGTCTGTTATCACAAGTGTGCGTGTCCCCCTAGATGTTTGCTGGATAGATCAGTCTACAAGCCTACCCAGTGTACTGTGGTAAACGCTCATCTATCCGTCACACACGGCTTATCACATCACACTTGGTGGCTTGACATGGGACCTTTAAAAATGTAATTAAGGGATGGCCATCATGACAAATACGTATGTACAGGGGTCCTTTAACTTGAGGAATAACTGTTTACCCCTACATACATAATTCTTGACTAATTCCATTTTTGTACATTACATTAACCTCATAATTCATTATAACGATACTATCTGAAGATAACAGGGGAAAAACAAGGAAAATAAGGCTTATTATTTCAAGAGAACATAAATGACTTGCAGAAATTGTGATAGGCCTACATGGCTACATTAAAGCTATTTAAATGCAGAACAATTGTACAATTTATATATTACAATATGTCTTTTGTTTTGGCCATAGAATGTGACTTTTTTTTACACCTATTTTGTAAAATGTATTTCACTCAATATATTGCATATTGTAAGAATAGTCAAGTTATTTTTATATAATAAATTATGTGCTTCAATATAGTTATTTGAATATGAATAACAATTAAAAGCATTTTTTTTGTCTTAATATTTTCTGAATTATTATTAAGAGGGGGGATTGACAAATAACAAGTTTCACGAGAAAATGTTAGGCAAGCATTAAGCATGTTATTTGCTGATGAAGATTAGTAGATTGAATTAAAACATGTCACCTTCCTTTCACTTTTGTCGACATAATCATCTAACATAAAATAATATTGAATAACTTAATCTTTTTTTAATATTTATATATATTTGATGCATATGGAAGTGGATACACATACGAAAATATCGGAAATGCCAGAAGTTGAAAAGCCAGATTGATTAGCCCCATTATCCCAGAGCAGTGTTTTAACTATTAAATCTGTATCTGGTCTCCTGCCCTGTTCAACCAGTGTCTGCTATCCTGAAGGGAGCATGAGGAGGAAGGATGGAGACTGGAGGAGAAGGGGCAATCGATTTCTTCTGGCTCTTAGGTGTATCACTGCCTCTCAGTGCAGCTTAATTGACATGTGAGCCAGCATTAGATTAGTGGTTTCCTACATAGTCTCTGTACGCCCTGCCCTGTCTCACCATAACACTCTCTTTGTGCCTTTCTGAGTGCTGTCTTTCTTTTAGTGCATTGCTGTGAACTTCAAGTTTATTATTTTTTCAGTTATGTCAACTTGGTCAGTATTGTGCATCGGGTACAGTTTTACCATTACCGTAACCATACAGTACAGTTACCATAGGCAGCAAAAGGCGTGTTGCTTAATTTGATGCTTTTTATTAGGTCAAGCATAAGAGAAGTAAAGTGCAAAGTCAAAGTCATTCAGCAGACATCATTTTAGTAAAGCAATTACATGTAACAAGTAAAGATGAAAACACCCATAGCTTTCATCCATATTGGAGTAGCTACAAAACAACGGAGGAAGGGCCTCTATAAAAAAGGTTTGCCCACAATAGTAAGCAGTACACTTGGGCAGTCAAAAGTGCAGCTTAGAAAGGCGACTGTCGAAAGCTTTGATCCTAGAAAGCTTATCGAAATAGATAGAAGCGATAAAATGTAGTGGTTGACCTTAGTGAAACATATACAGTATACATTACAATATATGAGATATATCTTATTATTTTTAAATAAATTGGATTGAACATTAACATGCTGTCAAATGGCCACTGTTGAAATGTCTCATGGACCCAGCTCATAAACACAGGATAAATTTTGTGATATTGATAATATATTGAACAATTCAAATTGGGTTGAGATCTTAATAACCAAATAAATCCTAAGGATTGAGTTGATATAATGGTTTAAACACAGAGTTAACTCAAAAAATGTAAAGCAGACTAATAGGCCTATAGCAGCTTCATTGCATGTCACAGGCGGTTTGATCATTATTGATCAGTAACATATTAGGAGCCTTATATGAGAGCCCTTACTGTACAATCACTACACAGGCACATATACAAACATTTCCGGCCAAGAAATAATTTGTGATTTTATGATATAGTACCAACTGAATGGCTTCCCAAAAGAGGCAGTCAAGTTTTATGTCAAAGGTGGTCGTAATATTGTCCCTGCTATAAATGACAAGGATTTTCCAGGCAAGTTTAGTTCCTTTTCTCCAAAAGCACATTATACACTTTTGATAATACAACAGCAGCCACCACCATGAGAAACAAATGAAGAAAGTCAATACATTCATCAAGACTCACAACTCAGATATGGGGACAATTATCTTGTCGTGATAGTGGAACCCTTTGTGGCCACAGGAATTGCCACAAGAAATCGATATCATAGGCTATATATAGCCTATATATTAATTCAAATATAGGCCTACATATATACAGAGGAATACAGTTAATATAACATACATTTTGTGTTTATTATTTAGCACTTAGATCATGTTTTTTAGTTCGTTTAGCCATATTTAGTTGTGAGTAATTGTGGCAGTTTATATCTCTCTCACAAGGGGGGGTCGTTGGGAACAAAAGGGTTCCAATTACATTTTAATTAGGGACAGGTGTGTTGGTTAGGAAGCAAATCAAGTTTTTACGATTAATGGAAACGTAGCATTTATTATTGGATCTATTTTGTGTCGTTTGTCAATGAAAAGTAAAATTGTCAATTTAAACCAGGAACCGGGGCCAGCGCGTCGGACCTCAGGCAGCAAACGCAGGTAAAGTCACGCGTCTATAGGCCTACTTATGGTCTATACGCGTTAGCAACTCTGGTAATCTGTGGCTTGTTGGATAACGAAACATCAGGAGAACGTAACTGAAGCCGCTAAATTATAGGCCCTACCCAATATACCCGATATAACGGCACATTCATTCAAATGTTTTGGCGATCCTAAATAAGCTTTCTACGGCTCTTCTTTCTACAGCTCATTTACTTCACCGTAGCCTACTATGGTCAATTATTTTTAGGTAGGTAATTAAAACATAATCTCGTCAGCAGTTAAACGTTTTTTTGTAACAAAGCAAACCTATGTTTCTCACAGCCGTTGCCAATCTGAGAAAGCGAATCTAAAACCAACGAACAGGGGCGTGTCCAGGTTAAATGAGTAGGGGGGGAACACACAGGGGGGACATTGACCCCCAAAACTCACTTTGTAGGAGTCTGAAATATATAAATCACAGAACCAACTGGTCAAATTAACAACATTCAGTCAACAATCAGTTTACAAACTAGGACACAAAGAAACATTGTGTAGCATCGTGTAGTGGAAACACAACCCCTGGAGATTTAGTAGGGGTGAGCAATCCCATTTTTTGAAGGGACATGTGCAACACCAGGCTGCCCCCTGGACACGCCCCTGCCAACGATTTCTTCATAATGACATTAAGTATTAAAAGTAATAACCAGATATGAGACCACTGCAATCGATCGGCATTCAGACATTTTTCCATAGAAACCATGGCGCCTCTCATTTTTCCCGGCTGCACTCTACTAGGATGTATTTACCGGCACTTTCAAAACAAACCCTGCCACTAATGGAGTATCAACTCGCTTCCTCCTAAAAGCTCTACAATTTGTAATCAGGGCAGCATCAGTTGTAGCTCGCCAGGCTCAGCAAAGTGCCGACGACCACAGCCAAAACCTGCTGGAGGCCTCTCCCTGCGCCCTGGGCTACTCCATCGAGTACCGACCCCTGTCTCCTCAAGTAGCCATTAGCGTTGTCTATGTAGACCTCCACACAGCTCCTGACCTTCAGCTGATTAATCAGCGCCGGGTAGCCGATGTCCACGACGCTAACGGTATCATCGTCGGCATCGTTCATCCTAAGACCTTTGGATGCAGGGGGGAGTGGGTTGGCTGTTGGCTTGTCGGAGCTTACGGTGTTGTTATGCCCCAATGTGTCGTTACTCTCCAATGTTTTCATGCCTCTGCCGTTGTCTGTTGCCATGGGAGTGATGGGAGAAGTGGGAGTCTTGACAGCAGGTAACAGGTCCTGCCTCTTCATGCATGTGTTCATGTGTTCAGAGAAAGAGGGCGGGCTGAACACGTAGTCCCTGCTGTAGTCGTCCCCGTCGGTGGACCGGCTGCCGTACCTCTGGTACATGTAGTGGTAGTAGTAACGCTCCTCATGAGGGCTCTGGAAGTGGAAGTGGGACTTGGGACGGGGGAACCTGCCAAGGCCGTAGCCCAGAGTCATGCCCGTGATGACCCCTGCTCCGGCCGCCGTTACCGCACCACGCCCGAACCCTCTGGAACTGCTGGACGGCATGTATCCCATTCCCTGCACCCTGCGGGAGTACGGAGAGCCCCCCGCGGCCCCGTGGCCGCCATACCCATAGCTTCCTCCGTAGCCAGGACTTAGGATTCTGTTACTAGGGTTGTAGTTGAGACGTCCACCTGCTGGGAGTTGATTAGCCTGGCCGGTGCCCCATCCGTGTTGTGGGTATTCGTATTGATTGGCTGTTGGCCTCCTCTGGTTGGAGTCAGCTTTCTTTGGGTTTTTGCTGCTGGTTTGTGAGTGGGTGACCTTGGTGGGTTTCTTTCCCGAGTTTGTGTTTCCGCGGTTGGCCGTGGAGGTGCTGGTGCCGTGGCTGGTTGTCTTCCCTCCACTCGTCCCTCTCTTGGCCAGCGTCAGATGGATGAGGACCAGGAAGAAGGGGAGACACAGCAGGGCTACTGAAGTCGGCTTCATATCTGTCCAGCAGCAACAGGAAGTATCACAGAATTAAACACATCATATGGGAAAGCATATTTCAACCGCAAAAAGGTTGGATGAAGAGAGGGATAAATTAATGAATCTACTATTTTGAGTAGACCTATAGTTTGTTTTGAACTTACTTGAATGTTGACAGTCAAATAAAAGCCTTTCATTAAGGCCAACTTATCCTAAATTAATTTGTTAAAAGGGGCTCATGAACTTACTCATCATGCACATGACAACAATAGCATACAAATCGCCTCTCATCAGATTCACACACCTTCATGGCAGCGTCAAGTTGCCACTAGGTCCGATAAAAATCTTCCGCTTCTGCTAAATATCCACACGTAATATTATTTCTGTATTCACCAGAAAATCGCGTTACATTGGGTGCTTCGATCGAAAGTGCGCAAGTTGCGAAAGGCGCATCACCTGTCAGGAGTCGGGACTATCCTCATCTGACATAAGAACACATCGATATAGCCATGTCTTAAATTATGATGTAGCCGTACGTTACAAGGTAGGTCGGCGTATTATAGTGCATTATAAAACACATGATGGTTTTACCATTCAAGCAAGCGACGACCATCTTGCCATAATAAAAAACAAATTGACATTAACCGTATATTGAGACGTATATGTTAGGAAATGGAAAACATTTTACACATCAAAATAAAAATATTTTTAAAGATGTCCTCTTAGTGCTCTTACCTTATCAACAGGTGCGAGGCGCGGGTTGGTGTTCTCGTTATACTCTGAGGTCTGTTCCGAAACAGTGCCAGAGGTAATAGCGCGTGTGTTGTGGGCTGGGTGGAGACGATGACGTCTGATTGGAAGTTGGGGAAATAAACATCACAGTGGTTGGTGTGATTTCCAGGATGTCGCTGGCAAAGATTATATCAGCGTGAAGGGGGTTCGGATGCCCCAGTTGCTGTTGTAGGCTGTACCACGTACCTACGTGATTATTAAGACGCACTGCCATCTGGTGTCCATGGGTAGGCTATAACAGCTCTGTGCGTTATCTTACGGAACGGATCTTATTCACAAAAATATTTACTAACTTGAATCCACGAATAGGAACAACAATATGCTACACATTTGACACTACAACCTCAGGTTGACATAGCCTAGTCAAATAAATAAAATAAAACAGGGCACATGTTTTCATCTCATGATTTTAATCATGTTAATGTTGCTCTTCCATCACTCAAACAGCCATTGACATGGTAAGAGAATGTACAGCATTTCATGGGTCCGCAGAGGAACAGCGAAACGGAGTAGCAATGTCATGGGGTGGAGTTAAGAATCTGTGGAGGAGAGGACCGCTCCCAGGTGCAGACATGTTGGGCATCGAGGCTCGGAGTAACACAGGCATGGCCAAAACTATAGCAGAAGAACTAACTGGTTCTCTCCTAATCAGAATTAATAAAAATAAATAAACAATTGGGAGTGGCAAATAGTTTGAACCTGGAGTGGTAAATAGAGTAATAATTAATGTAAGAATAAATCCAGGGTTTTTAACAATAGCTTAATACATTTATGATGAGGGGCAAGTGAATTTAAAGTATTTATATAAAGGATCTCTTTGTAAAAAATAATTGATAATCTGGCAAATTTTCTGGTAACTAGAAGATGTGGTAAGTTTGGCAACATTTTCCCTTTTTGTTTTTCAACCTGTCGTCCTTCATAGTAGTAGATGGTTTTCCTCCAACAATCGTTGGCTGTCATTAAATGAAATTCCATTTCGATAAATATTGTTAGTGAAGAGAGAAATGTCAAAGTATGACATTGAAGCAAGGCACCTTGGACCTTGGGTTCAAAAGTAATTCAAAGCAGTGCAAAGTTAAACCGGGTCGGGGACTGGGGCTCCAATTTACCCTGGCTAAAATATTGCCCCCTATTGGCGCTCTTTGATTGTAAACTGGTTGCATGGACGCTTAGTTCAGAGGTGAGCGATATGAGAAAGAACGGTAAGGAAACCATTTCAATTTCCTCCAGGATGTAAAACTGTTTTCAGAGGGGTAAATAATCGGTTTCTGGATAAAGGGAATCTGACCAAATCAAAACGCTGAACACCACACCACACACACATGGGAACCAACGCATACATGGTTCGGTAATAAAGAATGCTAATGTTTTCCTGGTTCATTTGAATATGAAAAAGTAATTAAGGGGGATTGGTGGAGGTTAATAGTGAGGTCATATTCTGCTTTCAGCATTTATATTACAAATAAAAACGAAGTTCTAGTTAAATTGCTCCAAAAATAAACAAATCGTTATTCTCAATACAATTTGTTACAATGAGTGTCTTGCATTTAATTGCAGTCATTGCTTGTCAAGTATCTTCAAATAAAACCCAAAATTAAAAAGGTGATAGAATCGTAGCATTAAAACACACAATATAACACTGTATATTCCAATACAATTGCCAAATTCTACAGCATGTCAGTTCAACTGGTTACAGACACATCTGTACATGACGAGGGTTGTGGAGTGAGCTTTCTCAACAATATTTATAGACAAACAGTATGCATCCAATATTAATTTTAGCCAGCCAACACCACATAAATAATCCAACTTTATTTTGCCCCTGGGCCATCCAAACCAGAAAGTCATCAACTGGCAGGTTATGATTTGTGATCAATTTGTAGTGAATAGTCAATTTTTTTAAATAGCTTATTTACTATTGGAACTTTGCGTCATTCACAATTGAGCACATTAAAACTATAAAAAAGGTAAGGACAGCCACAGATGGCTATTGAACTTAAAAGTTCAAAGCAGCCTATTCGGGGATGGAGTCTCCCATTACCCTACCAGTTGACTTTGTTAATCTGGGCTGAATTGAAGGGTAAAACTAATTTATCTTTCAAGTTCATGGAACCTTTACTTAAGAACATTTTAGATAGCTGGATAGCACACTGTACAGAGCAGCTGCTGCATTGTCGGACCAAGAACAATATACAGGGTATTTACAAATATACAAGGAGAGGCTAGGCTCTTCACCACATCCAGAAAGACTGAAACCATCACGCTCTAGTCCTCTCCTCCTAGGTCAAATAAATCAGAGTTTGGCCAATGCACTGTTCAACTGAACAGAATGCAAAAACGTTATACTGCATACAGTCAAAGCAATCTGCTACTGATGGGCAAGTAAGGTGTGTGTGTGTGTGTGTGTGTGTGTGTGTGTGTGTGTGTGTGTGTGTGTGTGTGTGTGTGTGTGTGTGT
>JAOPJL010000141.1:10413971-10432212 GCA_027123545.1 Trisopterus esmarkii | reverse complement strand
TGTGTGTGTGTGTGTGTGTGTGTGTGTGTGTGTGTGTGTGTGTGTGTGTGTGTGTGTGTGTGTGTGTGTGTGTGCTGATTCAGAGAATGTATATTTTATGATTTATCTCTGCCCCGATCGTTAATCAATAGCTGTATTGATCTCCCTTGCATTCTCTCTCATTCTCTCATTCTTACATTCTCTCTCTCTCTATCTCGGCAGGCCGCTGGGAGTGCCCGTGGCATGACTGCAGCGTGTGCGGAAGCCCTGCCTCCTCCCTCTGTGACTTCTGCCCCCGCTCGTTCTGCGGCGACCACGAGGCGGGGGCCCTCACCCCCTCCTCCCTGGACGGGCGGCCCTGCTGCTCCAATCACAACCCATCCAGCCCTCTGGGCTCCGAGCCCGCCTCCGCCCAGCCCTCCAGCCCCAGCCTGAGCCCCGTCCGGGTCAAGGAAGAGCCTCCCGGGGAAGTGGAGGAGGAGGAGGAAGAGGAGGAGGAGGAGGAGGAGGAAGAGGTTGAGGAGGAGGAGGAGGAGGAAGAAGAAGAGGACGAGGAGGAGGAGGAGGAGTCGAGCCTGCTGGCTGCAGAGTGACATTGCAGTCCCACCCATACCTCAATATCCCCTGGTTGTCCCCTGCACTCCTGGCGGTGGGGGCCTCATGGGGCCCCCCTGCAGCCTCCATCTGCTGAGGAGGAGGCGGGGGCGCCGCCACAGGGGATGCAGTTCTCTGTGACCAGTACCACAGCCACTAAGCAGAGGTGAGGAAGTTCAGAGGGGGAGTACTACATCGCACCTCTGTTGGTAGGAGGGGATGCATCCTCATCATCATCATGCTCCTCATTTAAGGCGCGCGGCTTGCTGTTGGACACTCGACAGTCCCTCCGTGTCCGGCATATGGCCCAAACCAACAACTACTTCTACCTTTTTATGTTAGTCGTTTTACCTTTTTATGTTTTTTTCAGCGGAGGGCATTTTGGGTGTTATCACGTTGTCGGCAGCCATCCCTTTGAAGGAGTGAGTGATAAAGGCTTAAGGAATCTGTAGTACTTCTTTCTCCCCTGTTTACTTGCTGTGAGTGGTGGTCACTGCACACTGGTGGACACCGGTGACCACGCGGAGAACCACCGTCAACACTCCCCACAGGTCATTGCTTCAGCTCATTCTGTACATCTCTTCTTTAAAAAGAAAAAAAGAAAAGGAGGGCCAAATGACACTCGTGCAATTTATCAGGACCACACTACATTCCAACTTTCCTTAAGACATGGTTTTAATATACTTATGAGTAAATTGACTAATTATATATACAGTATATATGTTTGTTAATGTTTACAGACAGATTCTCTCACTCCAATCTTGGCGAGTGGTGTATTATGTTTGTTTGTTTGTTTAGGTGTTAAGCATTACGCAGACCTCCTTGTGAAATTTAGTCCTAAATACGGTGAATTATAATGGTATATCGTGTCATGGAATCAAATTACAAAAAGTACTTGTGATTTATTTTCATATCGCCAGTATCACTCACCATTGTGAACATAAATTGCTCGCTCCGAGCAGCAGAGAGTCAAACCGCCAGCAGTTAGAGTAAGGACCGAGACGTGTCCGAGTTCACCTTCTTTTCCTATTCAGATGACGGACAGAGGGGGTACGGGTTGTGATCACTGGTGCTGTTTTAAGTATTGTACATCAGCCTTAAGGTTTGACTTTGGGCTGTGATAACTACTGCCCGGACGCAGTTCATTTTTAGTATTGTCGTGTACTGTGGCCACTGATGCTTTTTGTTAGTTTTTTCTTTCTTCGTTTTTTTTGCCAAACCTTCCTGAAGCACTTTCACTCGGCTTATCGCTACACACTTTTTAGGTAGGTCATGCATCTACAGAAGTGTATATAAACGAACATATGACGTGTACATGTAAAAATAAAAAATAAAAAAAAACACAAAAAGAAAAAACAATACCTCCACTTCTGTAGTGACGTTGAAATTGAAACTGTGTTGTGACTCCATTCTCTTGGTCGTTATCAAGCGCGTGCTCGTCAGGTCCCGGTGATCAGAAATGGGTCCCAACCCTGATGTTGACATTAATTGGATACTGCCAGCCTAGCTACGCAGCCTGTTTTTATAAGACAGTGCGGGCGGACTCAAGAGTGAGCCGTTCGACGCAGATGAATCCCATATATCACTGTTTCCCTTGGTGGGATGTGTTATTCTCATAGTTCATTCTCCCAGCTAGATTTGTTGTTTTTCTATCGAGTAGGAGACATGATGTTATACAGCAGTTCATTATATTGTACAAAATAAATCACAAACCGATGTACAGTGTTTTTAATGGTTCCTTTGTCAAATCCATGTTTGTTTGTCTTTTTTTAGTACATCATTGCTTTTCTGTCAGTTTTTGGTTTCAAACTGAAGTGTTATTCCCTTACCACCGTGTTCTAGTAAAAATATGATGAAGCAAGTAGGGGGAATAGGTTAAAAAAAATGTCATCACTTGCTGTATATGTTTTTACATGTGATGTTTCCCTTTTGGTCACAGCAGCCACTTATGAAACTGTAACGTGAGTTATCTTACGGTGCCCCTATTTGGAGTGGGAGCAGCCATTACAAGCCTTTTCAAAATCTGCCCTGCCCTGTGTCTAGGCCCAAGACTGCTTGTGATTCCTCTATGGTATGTGATTATTTGTGTTAAGTTTTTAGATTTTGCTCCCAAACCGATCTGTATCATCCATTCAGCGCCAGAGGGTTGAGTGGGGTCAATCTCTTGTTATATATTTTACAATATATATATATATATTTTTTTTTTTTACTTTTTCTTCACTAGTTGAATGCATACATGACATTACTGTATGTATAACATTGAACAACTAAACAAACCTTTTTTTGTGTTTTTGTAAAGAATCATTCCTGCTAGCTCAAGTTGGCGTTCTCAGAATGGTGGTATATTCTTTTTGTCAGATATAAATGAGTCAATTCTGGAAGTTGGACCATCCATCTTTGCTGTAGTATATACAGAACAAGCTCAAGTAGGTGCAAATCCTTAGTAACTTTACATATCCCAGCAGTGCAAATTTCCAAAACAAAAATTAAGTTTCCTCTTTATTTGACATTTTAATTTTGTATTTATTATATTTGCATGTAAATAAACATGTATACATTCCAGAGAATCAAACCGTGAAAGACCTGTTACAGTTTTGGGGAGGAGAATAACAAGTATGAAGTTTCGGAATGATTATAATGATTGTAATGTAATAATGTTTTGATTTGCCCATTCAATGGTACAGACACTTTCACTCCATATCAAACTGTATTCTATTGACACAATTACACAATTATTCTTTATTTTTATATTCGTTGGACTTGTGTTTTCCACTTAGTAGAAACATTCTGAACCACGGTTGTTACTGTTGAACCTCCAAACCACTTCAATATATTTGTGTTGACATTTTTGATTTGCCCCTTACAGCTGTTACAGCATTTACATTTGGTATGTCTAAATGGTGCATTGCAGTGTTAAAGCATTATTTGATATTTTTGCTATCAAAAGTACATTTGAGTTATGTGAGTCGATTATTGTGTTGTGGCCAAATTGTTCAAGAGAAAAGCATGTTGGTACTCATGGAGGGTATGTTTTATTTTTATTTTATCTGTCTTGAATAATGCCATTTTCTGCCAACTCAAATGAAGAGATCATAGCCCTTATGTCTTAATTGTATGTTTCAGTTTATTGTGATGTCTTACTTTTTTTTGTGCAATTTTGCTGGTTGCTATAAAGATGTGGACTGACCTTTAGAGGAAAATAAGTCGGTTGGAATAATAATTAATAAGAACACACCTTTTTTTTTTTTACATTAGAATTGCTTAAAGTCATTCTTACTGGGGTCATGTCTTCTCTTTGTGAGTCAAGTTTATTTGTATAGGAATTGCAGTCGTAAAGGCTTCAGTGGCCTCCACTCAGTTGAATTACCTTATCCTTAAGCCCTCACAGTGGAAAGGAAAACCTTTCAAAAACCAAGTTGGAAAAGGAAGAAAGGTTGAAGGGATGCAAAGCAGGGATTCCTTTCATCTTTCAAATGTTGATTTACACAAATTAAAAACTTTCTTACTGTTCCATCTGTGTTATTGCATATTGGTGAAGATTTGTAAATAACATACTTTGCATTGAACTTGCATAGGATCATGTTACTGTGCTGTGCTATTGCCTGTACAATTCTGCTTCTAAATGTGTGTGACTGTTGGGACAACCTTTTGTACATGACTGTCTTTTTATTTGAGAATATTGATTCCGTTTTTCCATTCTAAAGTTGGATTTGAGGAGTTCAGACATGCCTGAAGTTTGACTTTAATAAAGCTATACTCTGTCTAAGTGAATTCCTTTTTTGTACGTTTTTTTTTTTTCCTTCTCTACCAAGAAGGTCACACAAAATACATTAACGGGATAAAAATTACTAAATAATCCATAAAATAACTATCAGATGTCACATGCCTTTTGTTTACTGAGATGGAGGTGGCAACCGGTACTTTTAACTTGCCTTTTAACCCTCCACCTCACCTGCGTTAACACGACGCCGGATGTTACTAATTACATGTGCTTTTACTTTGAAAATCTCAAACCAGAAGTCTCATGCTACGTAATGTTACATTTGCCTGTTATTTATGCCGCGGTGGCATCCTTGTTTGGAATTCATTGCACTCGATTACATTATAGTGCCTAATCGATGCCATCAACATGATTAGCTGAAGAAAGCGATAAGCGGGCGTGTTCGAGGTTGGTGATGATGAGAGAGTGATGCTGCATTATTGTCATTGTGGCATGCGGAAATAAAACCAGGCCAGATGCCTAGTCTGACAGATGTTACTAGTTGGCTAATGTTGTATTGCTAGCTCGCTCCAATAGCTCCTTACTGTGTCTTTTTCCGAAATAACTTCGTCTCCTTTTTGTAGAATGACCAGCGGCCTGAGTTTCATACTAAATACGTTTAATGTCATTCATTCCTATTTATACAAAGATCTTTCAGGGTAAATTCCCTTCTGTAATGGGCCTTTGTGTGGAAACCGGCTAGCTCTCGTTGTCGAATACTGGCTACATATATGCATGTCAAAATCCTATTCATACATGGCTTAAGTAAAATTGATGCCTGCAAACAAAATCCATACATTCTGGCACTTTTTCATTTATTTCCAGACTCATCAGTATTAACAATTGTCATCAAAGAATTTGTTTTCTTTCCTGTTAGTGTGGGATAACTTGGTTTGGGACTGGTGACATGCTGGCCGTTGTCTAGTCTTCCCAGAGTTCTTCCAAGAAAAGAAAACATGAAGGGGAAACTATTGCGAGGTGTCCTCTCTGAGGTTTCCATCCGTACTCTACTTTTGTTTGTGTTCCTGTGAGTATATTTAGGCTTCTAACCTTTTTTCTATTTGGAAAACAATGTCTTTGTGTACACAATATTTTTCTCACTATTTTCTTTTCATTCCGTTCAGCCTTACAGAAAAGCTTCCTCCTTTTATCCGTGAAATCCAGCCTGAAGAAATGTGGTTGTATAAGTACCATCGTGTGGTCAGAGACCATGTACCCACAACTCTTATGTTTGTGAGTATTGTGTGTGCCGTGTTGGTGATGGTAGCTTTTTCCTCAGAACAGTCATTCAATGTTACCAGCAATGTTTTCAGCGATTGGTTGAATTCCCAACTCTATGCATAATCGATTTGTAATGCATTTGATTCCTTTTCTTTATCAGAGTGTGGCGTGCTTCACTCCGATGATAGTGATCCTCCTCTTTACCATCCTGCAGCGAACGGAGAAGGGGGACCTGAAAGAAGCCTTCCTTGGTAGGACAGGAACAGCATCAAACATGCATGAGGTTTAATAACCTCCAGCATTTCATTATTGCAATTGTGTCAGCTGGTTAGAGCTGGTTTTACTGATGGAACAAAGAATTCTGAATGTTCCACTGTTGGTTCCCGCCCCTTTCATGAGAAAGAAAATGACAATGTAGAATTTTGATTGATACAATATTTCATTTCCACAGCTGTGACGCTAACGCTGGTGCTGAATGGAGTTTTTACAAATGCCATTAAGCTGGTGGTTGGCAGGTACATCAATACAACTACAGTTATGACTCTATGCTGCAGGACCCTATTTTAAAAATGATTTTAAGAGTCGGTTGAATTTAAACACGTGTGTTTCATTCCCCTTTTTCTCTTAATTCAGGCCGCGACCAGACTTCTTCTATCGCTGCTTCCCAGATGGGCAGATGAACCTGGAGATGCAGTGCAGCGGTGACCCAGATATCGTAATCGAAGGACGGAAGAGCTTCCCCAGCGGCCATTCATCCTGTAAGAGCTGCCACTACTTTTTAGATCATATGAATTCTCATGGCATAATTTCTTGAAAAAAACAAAACAAGGACGCATTCAATTAATTTAAGAAGGAAAGGAGAGACCGGGATCTCAATCATTTATTCCTTTTGTTTTTTGGCCACTTCATCTTAACCTTCTTATTGCTGCTGTGTCTTTAATATGCATTTTCTTTATCCAGTTGCATTTGCAGGGTTAGGTTTCACAGCCTTGTATATCGGGGGAAAACTGCGGTGCTTCAACAAAGGCGGCCAAGGCAGAGCGTGGCGGCTGTGTGTCTTCCTCACCCCTTTACTGCTGGCAAGCCTGATCGCTCTCTCCAGGACCTGTGACTTCAAGCACCACTGGCAGGGTGAGTATCTTGAAGTCCTCTTGATTATCCATGGTCAAATTTGAAACGGTAACGCCTTACAATAAGGGTACATTAGCCAACCATTCATTAACATAAGTTGTTAATGTCATTACTGTACCCCTATTGTTAAGTGTGACTCTTGAAACTCAGCATGTTTTTATTTTATTGATGTGATAATTATTAAGGTGCTTATGTCTGTTTGTTTTCTCTCCTCTGTAAGATGTGCTGGTGGGCTCTTTACTGGGCCTTTCGTTTGCCTGGCTGTGCTACAGGCAGCACTACCCGTCCCTCCAGGACCAGGACAGCCACAGGCCCCTACGTCACAGAGAGACATTACCTGCCGCACAGGAGCGCAAGCTAGCAAACTCCAATTACTTACTGCCCCTATAACCTGGACTGGACTGAACTGAACAATTTTCAAAGGAGTAGTTTAGGATTACACCCACATTTACATTCACCTTGTGACTTGTGCATATATTTTAACAAATATATCTAGTATTTGTTGCACCTGATCACTTAGTTGAGCTGATCAGCTCAAACGATTGTAGAATTAGTTCAATGCCATTTTAGTTCTTGCCTTGGTCTTCTTAAAAGGCTGTCATATCCACTTAACAGTGTATTTAAAACTATTTATATGGATGCAGGGTTTGAACTACAACTTTTATGATTGGAAAGAGGAGAATGTTGAATTTCACTATCAAGTCAATATATTTTTAGGTTTTGATTGGGGCAATTCATCTCAAAAATGAATTATGTTAGTTTATGTTTATTGCTATGTCTTTGACCGAGAAATTGTATTGTATTATTACACTTCTGTTTTGAATACCTTACTTTTCTCTCTACTACGCACATTTAGAATGTTATCGGGAAATTAACAAAATCTGAAAAATGTTATCTAAAAACATGTACAATTGTTAATTTAGGACATAGATCGACCCCTATATCACATGCTGTCGTTGTTTAAGCAACTTTTGTGAAATGTTCTGCGGTGGAATGTTCACACAAAGCAACTCTGATTTGGTTATACAGTAATTTGGTTAGGTGAGGGCCAGAAAATGAATTGCGTACCTATATTATCAATCATCTCAGGCATGGGTCTTCTATACTGTTCTATACCTGTAATCTTGCCTCGCAAATATATTGTAATGAGGTGTTAACTGTAAATAGAAGCAGATGTTGGTGGGAGAGAATGTACTGCGCTGACATTGGAAAATACCTTCTCACAAACCTGTGTGGGGTAGAGCTTCCTAAAGCCCTCCAGGTACCTGGTGCTAGCCCCATAGCCCTTCTGCTTGGGGTTTCCATTCACCATACCAATATCATTTGGCTGGCGGTGATTGTATAGTGTGAGCACCTCAGTCCATAGCCAAACAGGGTTAGGGTTTTTCGTCTTCCTTTTAATATTTTTTGTGTCCGTTAGGCTGGTTTTATAGAACTTAAAATGACCAGTTGTAGCTATTGGAGCAGAGGTTCTTATGACCTGTTTTATTTATGTGAAACAATGTGAAACAAGCTTATGATGGGTGGAAGCATTTTGCTCTGGCCAAGTTTTTGGACCAAAACTAATTTGTGCCTTTATTTCCTACATTATTTTATATTTTTTTTGTAAACAGCTAACATTGCACAAAGGAAAGCATTGTTTGTTTAATAAATGTGTTATTCAGATGTAAAACATAGAAAATAGCAGCAAAATTATGATTAGATTTTTGTTTTTTGTTTAGACTCAGACAAGCTCCAACAGAACATTGTGCAATTTTTGACAGGTGGTCATTCTTTTTATTAAAGAAAAGAGGTACAATATATGACTAAAAACAACCTTTTTCATTACGATATGATTGTTGGGGTTTACAGGAAAATGTTTTCTTTAATTTATTTTGTGAATCTTTCATTGCTTTATTTATTTTTAGTATGTGGGATTTACTTGAGATGAAATACATGGTAATATGTGTAGGTTGCATTTGCGGTGGCTATTAATTATGCTTGCACTCATCTTAATTACAATTGTGCACGTCCAATTACTATTTAATAAAATGGTTTATTCACTTTGGTTTGCCAATGCGACTTCTCCGTGAAATATCTTTAGATAAAGACCTGGGATATCAGTCCCTACTTGCCATTATTTTGGAGAGCTGAAAATAACTTTTTTGCATGCTGAGCTTTTGTAGGCGAAAGCATCTGATTACTGTTTTATTTTTATTTTTTATGAATCTTTCGGGGAATGGTTTCTAAATAAAGTGAGTCAAAATAAAGTAAAGTCTAAATATAATCCAAACATTGTAGTTATTCATTTATTTGTAACCAATGAAATTACAACATTTACACGTCGACTTCCTCCAGCCGCTTTGACCGGACATGACGTATTGATTTGGCGCGATATTTTTAACAAGGAACTCTACGACAGCTGTTTAGCTCACCAACTATTCCGAAATAACTTATTCCTTTTAAAAAGAGCCAAGACGATCCTGAAATGTTTGTAACCGATATCAGAAAGGAGTTTTATGACGTTGTTATAAACCAGGTGAGAGTTGATTTTTATCGAGCTAACAGCTAAAATGTTTGGACATTTTGTTGACAGCTCGTAACGTTATCTTGCCAACATCAAATGTCTTCGTCTCCTGTGTTTTTTACTTTTGTTTTTGCGCATCTGAAGATAACGCAGTCTCTCTCTTCCCCAGAGAGTAGCCCTCCTGGTTGCAACAGATATCGATGCCCTCTGCGCTTGTAAAGTCTTGCAGGTAAATTGTTTGCTGTCCTGCTGAAAATGATTACTGTTGAACGAGTGGCTCGTTGTAGTACGAGCACCACGGGAGGATACTTGATGAGAGACTCTCGTTGGAAAGGTGTATGGCTTCATGAGAATCCATAATGTGGACAACATTGTTGCAAACAACATGCAAATAAGCTCGACTTGTGATATTAACTTGTATCTTTAGTACAGATTGATGTTATTTTGTCAATGGCTGGTTTTGTGTTCTGAATTTTAGTTTTGCACACTCTTTTCCAGGCCCTGTTCCACTGTGACCAGGTTCAGTACACACTGGTACCAGTAACAGGTTGGCAGGACCTCGGCACTGCCTTCCTGGAGCACAAAGAGCAGGTAATGAAAGCTTAAAATAAATACAAAATATTAACTTCTTATTGTATTACCATTTCTATCCAAGTGAACAATCAGGTGAATAATGGTTTGAATGATAATATCTTAATTTTTTTGTGGTAGTTTCGGTATTTTGTTCTTCTGAACTGCGGAGCCAATGTCGACCTTTTGGAGATGCTGCAGCCAGATGAAGACTCCATCTTCTTCGTCTGTGACACTCATCGGCCTGTGGATGTGGTCAATGTTTACAACGACACCCAGGTGGCCAAAATACAGTTTATAGAATTTAATTTCGTCCTAGTCTAACAAAAGTTGACTCTTTGATTTATTTTTTTACTGCATTAAGTGTAAATTCATTCTTCCTCATATTTTGTATTTTTGCATAGTTTGACTATTGTGGTCAGTCTGTTACCTACTTTAAGTATGTATGTATAAATTTGGTATTTGTCCATTTATAACCGGAGCTTGTAAAGCCCTACAGGTGCAGGTTTGTATTGTTAAGCCATCTGTTTCTCCTCAGATAAAGCTGCTGATCAAACAGGACGATGACCTGGGCGTCCCATCCTACGATGACATCTTTCGCGACGAAGACGAAGAGGAGGATGACTCTGGGAATGAGAGCGACGGCGGCTCAGAGCCTGCTGGAAAGCGCAAGAGATATGACGAGGTGCAGAATCTGAGGAAGAGTTTGATACTTGGGCTTTATTTGTCTCCCTTTCAAAAGGCGTTAACATTTTGTAATCATGTTATCTTTCAGGGGGCGGTAGAGAGGAGGATTGAAAGACAACGAGCGAAGAGGGAATGGGAGGCACGGAGGTAAAGTGTTTTTTAATTTAAGAACGCCAACATGATGTCTTTCTCTGGAACGATCGCTAACTCTGAATTCTTCCCACAGACGAGAGATACTGTTTGACTATGAGCAGTATGAATACCACGGGACGTCTGTGAGTTTTTAAACATTTGTAGACATCCAAACCGAAAGGGAACCTGATTATTGCTGGTTAAATATTGTATAAATGGTAAATAACATTGTTTTTTTTGTCAGGCTTCCCTGGTAATATTTGAACTGGCATGGGTCCTGACGAAAGATAATAAAGACATGCTCTGGTAAGTGGCTTCCAAACAAGGTAAATGTGTTTGTGGAAAGGAGAAGACATGCCTGTGTGTTTTAAATTGAGAGCATTTTGTTTTTTGTCTTTCTGCAGGTGGGCTGTAATCGGACTGACCGACCAGTGGGTTCATGACAAAATCACTCAGTAGGAATTCATTTTTTATATATTTCATATATTTTTAAAACACTGTGTTTGGTCTGAGATAGATCAATTGTTGGCGGTTTAATTTCTCTTACAATGAAGTACGTTGTCTGCGTTTAGCATGAAGTACGTCACAGACATCGCGACCATGCAGCGCCACGTTTCCCGCCACAACCACAGAAACGAAGACGAGGACAACTCCCTCTCCATCGACTGCATGAGGATCTCCTTTGAATACGAGTATCCTTTTTGCCGCCCTTCTTGCCATGTACTGAATCCCACAGAGTTGGGTAACATTCAAGATGTATCCATAGCCATACTATATAAATGTCTCTCTTTCTCTTTCCCTTTACAAATGTTAATTCCCTGTGTTCTCCCTAACCATCTGCCCCAGTCTTCGTCTCACTCTCTACCAACACTGGTCCTTGTTTGAAAGCATCTGCAACTCCTCTTACACTTCCTGCAACTTCAAGCTTTGGTCTCTGAATGGCCAGAAGAAACTGCAGGAGTTTCTGGCTGACATGGGGTATGTATATGCTTTTTGTGTGTTTCCACTTGTTCAGCTATTTGTACTGTAGTTATACACAAAATGGGCTTTATAAAGCTTGATGAATAATGAGGGAATGTTTGCATCTAGTGTAAGTCATGTGTGTTCTTCTTTCCAGTCTACCCCTGAAGCAGGTGCGACAGAAGTTCCACTCCATGGACATGGTCATCAAAGAGAACCTAAGGGAGGTCATAGAGGAGTCATCCAACAAATATGGGTATGGGTTGGAAAGTGTTTTATTCACATGGCCTCACACTGCTTGCTAGAGTATGCTCTTATTTTTAAGCGTTATTTTGTTTTAATTCTCTTTTATATACCAGAATAGCAATCAGTAAATAAAATGATCTGACCAAAAATAAAAATATTCAGTATCTGTGGCTGCCGCAGGCATACACACCCAGCTACCTGAGTGTGCACTCTGCCAGTTTGCTAATTGCTCATGATCAGAGTCTCCAAGCAAGCTAGGCAGACCTAGTGCTAAGGGGAGTGGCTTTGGAGGGAGGACTGAAGGGAGGGGATGCATTTTCGATGCTTTGAAAATCTAGCTTACTCTGGCTGGCTTCTCCAAATTGCCTACCCTAGCTTTAATACCCCTTTTCCATGTCAAATTGTCCCTGGCAGCATGAAGGACATCCGTATCCAGACGTTTGGGGTTCACTTTGGCTTCAAGAACCGCTTCCTGGCCAGTGATGTGGTGCACGCTGCCGCTGCCTTGCTCGAGAGCACAGAGAAGGACGAGAGTGCCAGTGACAACTTCATCAAGGCCCTTGACTGTCTGTCTAGGTGTGTTTCATAGATTGATTTTTGCTTCCAAAATGTATCTTTTACTGACGCAGGATCAAGAGATCATCATTGATGATCCGTAATAAATTTTGACCATTGACATGGCAAGCAATGTATATAAGCTCTTTGGTCAACCAAGCATGACGAGAACCTTTTGTTTTGTATTGTGGGTCTTTTATCGCTCTTTGAAGGAGTAACCTGGAACGTCTACACCTGGGCATTGACTTGGCTAAGAAGAAGCTGATCGCCATCCAACAGACGGTGGCCAGCTGCATCTGTACCAACCTAATTCTGTCCCAGGGTCCCTTCCTCTACTGCTACCTCATGGAGGTACCCCCATTTCTTCCTGCACGCCTTCCAATTCGGCTGTTTGAGTGGCTTTTTCCTCCCATTTTAATATGTGCTATTAAACTGCTCATTCCTTCCCATGCCTCCATAAGGGAACTCCAGATGTACGACTCTTCTCCAAACCCATGGCCTTGACGCTGCTGTGCAAGTATCTCCTGAAAGCTTTTGTTAGCTCTGTAAGTACTACACGGATATATATCTTCAGGAAAAATGGGCTGACACGGTCTGACTGCGGCCTTGAGCTTTGAGTAGACGTTTATCGAAGCAGGGTCAGTCATGGGAAAAGTTAAAAGGTGCGGCCCTCAATTCTTGAACACTTTATGTTGAAGGGAGGGATAGGCGGTATAGTTTGTTACTTTGATAAGATCTGTATGAATTCAGCTGCCTCTCTCACTCTGTGCTGCATCCTGGCAGACGAGGAACAAGCGTTGTAAACTGCTGCCTCTGGTCATGGCCGCTCCCCTGGACGTGGAGAAGGGCACCGTCATCGTTCTGGGGATCCCACCAGACTCTGACACATCAGACAAGAAGAAGTAAGATCACTTAGAAGTGCAGGATGATGGGGTTTCTCTCATACAACATTAGGATCTTTTCAGAATGTACTTGTTTTTATCGGAAAGCTGAAGGTCAGAATATCTTTAGAAATGTAAATAATTCGTCAGTTGTTTTAGGGTACCTGCCCAACAGAACCTTTTTGAGGTTGACATGTGTTTGGAATCGATGCATTGTAGTCTATATTTAAATGTTTCAAATCAGTCTTGATTTCTGTTTTTGTCTTCTAGTTTCTTCGGCCGGGCTTTTGAGAAAGCTGCAGAGAGCACAAGCTCCAGAAGCCTCCATGACCACTTTGATACTTCTAGTAAGTGACGCTGTTGTCTCTTTTCATTGTCGTTATTTTGTGTAATATATTGTCACAATGCGATATTCATCCTAATCCTAAGACTTGTATAATATAATATATATAATAAATATTGTTATATTATATTATATATTTTTATTTTATTTTATCATGAATATGCTTTATTTTGGCTTAAATGATTATTGTGAGTAGTTAAATGTTTCTATTGGCTAAGGATTGTTCAAAGTTGCAGACAATTGCATGACTATGCCATCCATCTGGTGTGTGTCCTTGCTTGTGACCTTGGGTGCTGCTCTGTGTTGGCCACAAGGGGGCAGGCAAGCTGTTCCCTTCCCTGTACAGTCTGCAAGCTCAATTATCATGGTTAACCTCCAGGGTTCATCCCAATTATCCAGACTTTTGAAGCCTGTCTAATAACTGGCATTATTATTCTAATGCCATGCATACACAAATCACTCAAACATGCTATATCTTAATCCAAGTGAATCCATCCTTACAACCACTACCACTTTAATTAGAAAATCATATTTTTCCTGCCTTGGAAAGAAATTGTAAGCAAATGTGTACATATGCAGAGACCATGCAGCCCCACCTTGCTCTCTTATCACTGAATGTAAGTGTAGGTTTGGGCATTATATCTGAGCAGTAGGAAAGCTTATTGCTTCATGCCACAGTGATGCAATACAAAACACTGGCCAGTTTTCTTTTCTTTTTTTTCACATGTATAATTGAACTTCCCTTCTGCCTTTCAGTCATTGAGCTGAAGATGGAGGACCGGACCAAGTTTCTGGATGCACTGATCACACTCTTGTCATGAGCACTTGAAACATCATAATAAGAATATTAATTGGAGATTTGTTAAAGAACGCTGAGGGTGCTTGTAGCTGGAGACCAGAAGCTGTTGGTTCTTAAAGTAGTGTCTGCGATGTTGTCGGTGCTAACCTACACAAGCTAAACCTGGAGGTACAACATCAGTTTTATGTTTTTGTGTGTGTATATTGTACAGTGTTTTATACTTTTGTTATATTCTTCTCCCTTTTAAGTGTTTTAATCATGTTTTTAAGTAATTTGTATATAAAGTGCTTAATGAGTTTCTCTATGTGAATATTAGTGTAATCCGCCATGTGTGTTCACTGTGTAATAAATTACATTTAAATAAACCAAGACTGAGACAACTTTGTATTAAGTGATTTTATGATCAATCATCTCAACCTTGCTGTAGCTTGGTAAGAAATGACAGATCTCTTTGCAGTCACATGTTTTTACCGTAAAATCTATGGGAATGTCTGCATTTCACCATTAATATTTCCAATTAACATTTTCTGACATTCACCAAATGCTCTTAAATGTGTTTCAGCCCTAAATAGATATATTCTATTCTAAACAAAAACATTTCTGTGCCTTTTTTGGTCTTCTATTTCTGCACTTTTAAGGACATTATGGCTTGGTGTTCAACATTTTTCACAAACTATTCTTCTCCTATACTTACCTGACTGTTGCACTGACTTGATTCAACTATTTAAAACTGCAACTACATTTGACCTTTCAGTTTCTTCAGTTCAACTCATTCTATATTTCTGCATTTTCAGCAATGCTGTCAGTGTTGTCAATGCTGTCACATTTTCTAGTTAGCCGCGTTACATAGTGAACCCAAGTGGTTCTTCTTAATGAAACACTCTGCATCCATGTGGATATTCAGAAATTCTCGATTTTTTAAAAACGCTTGAAAGTTCAAGGTAGTCCACTCACTACATTGCTCACGTGTTCTAATCACTGACCCATTCCCCTGTTTTGACAATTGTTCCTCAGTAAGCCAAGTGATCATATTTACTAAGACGTGGGCCTAAATGTTTCCCTTGAGCTCTGTGTTTCAATGTGGGCCAAAGGTGAATCTGTGTCCTTGGCCCACATAGGAGGATAATGTAGGCCAAGCTTCCTGGTGCTGATGTGAGCCTGGTGCCGAGCAGAGCTGGAAGGGTGGGATCCGGCCTAATTAAGGCCCTTATCGCTGCTGGATCAGGATTCGGCCGCGACCCTACCGTGTACTGGACGCTTGAGTCGCTGCACAGGAAAGGCTGACCTCTCTGTCCGCCACAGAGAAGAGGGAACATGCTGATGAGGTCATTGTGTTGAAACGAGGGAAGCTATTTGTTATCATCAGCATTCTGTTTGTGTGTGTATGTGTGTGTGCGTCATATGCGTGAATGCCTTATACAAATTCAGGAGAATTATATAATCGACATGGACCATTGTCTGTGACATCGGTTCATTTGATAAAGTTTATTGTCACTGTAGACTGTGCAATTGAATTTGTATTGGTTTTATGGACCACACTGTATAAAATGTCATCATGATATTATGTGATGCATACATTTATAGAATAAAGGTAGGCATGTCAGATTTATTTTAATAGACTGGGTTAGTTATTCCGAAGTGAATTTATGTAATTCTACATTGGACAGGACACTATAGGGAGATGGTTTGAAGCGGTACAGTTTTACATTGCATGACCAGCACACTTAGTATGAGTATTTGTTCCATCCATCATCCATGAACTGCAAGAATTTTATCTGGGGAGGTGAAATGTATAGTAAATGAGAGCAGTAAATAACAATGAATAAAACGTATAGCTCCAAGATAACCTCTGTTAATCCAGAGCTGTCCAGTAAGGGTACCTTTAGCAAAACACGATCTGCTTTGGCCCTAAACCTACACTTGCAAATTAGATAATTTGATATATAGATACAAAGTAATATCTTCAGATGTTTATTTTCAAGTAAATCACAGTCTTTTGCTTAAATCTTAGAGTGTTGCTTATGTTAACTTAATTTAAACAGCAGTGCTCAAGTTATGTGGCCCACCTCCTCGTCTTATCATTCTAATCATTCCCCTGTCGTCCTACAAAGGGGCCCAACCACACCACCGCTCTGGGCCTGTGTGAGGAGGCTACAGGTCCAGAGGTAAACCAGGGAGCTGGAGGGTTGCTAGTTTGATTTCACTGTTCTCCATGGTATGCCCAGGTGTGCTGAAAAAAGACACCTAACCGCTGCGTTCAACTAGCATGGTTTAAAACCGACAACGCTGTCAGAATGTACTTGTGTTTACTCACCTGCGCAGACTCTCCTCCCATTCATCCTGTATCGCTGGTCCTCTTTGCGCCCTGCTCCGCCCATCCCAGCCTCCCTCTCTACGCCCCGCCCCCCACACCCCCAGTCGGCTGCTCTGTCCTCCACCCCCTGCCCTCCATCAGTAAGCCCCCCCACCCCCACTCTTGTGTAGTGGGGCCACTGCCCTTTCCGCTACTATGAACCTCAGGAATGTGGCCTGCACAAGGTCCTAAATGCGCACATGCACACGGTTGCTAACACATGCTACACAAACGAACATAACGCCACTGTGTGTAGGAGGTATTGTACATTTAGAAGGTCTTAAGCTAACCTGCTAATGTTGCCTTTCCCCTCTGAGGGATTAGCGGGCTTGTCAGGGCTGGGAGAAAGGTGTAATGTATGTGGTGTTGTGTCGGGCGGTTGTGGCTGAGGACACTTTATCAGAGCAAGATGTGTACTGAATAACATGAGTGGTCACAATTTATGCTCTATAAAGAGTTTTACAATGTCAAATACTTTGTTCTTTTTCCAATGAACCACTTTCCCCGTGTAAGTGATGTTCTGCTCCCTATTTAGTCTAGGCAATATATTTCAGGCCTGCCTGACAAAAGTTTACTGGGAAAAACGCTATCATCATGAAAGTGCAAAACTGTTGGAATTTTGCTGTTCAGCATAAATGCAAACATAACTTATCGCAGTTGTCGATTGGTTGCAGTGGATCTGACCAAATAATAATACGATGGTTGTAAACAATTCCAGCCCCTATCATTTTTGTTTCCCCTGCAATGAAACTCTTATGGCGAATTTTAGTATTATGTTGCTCTACAGCAAGCCATGAGATTGCAAAACCTAATGTGCAACTCACATCTGCAAAGTTGAACATTTAACTTAGCAAAACTTTAGCAAAAATATTCACTGTAGTTTAATTTCCTCATTTATTGTCACATTTGCAATTTATATCTACAGTTTGCAGAAGCTGTTTTTCAGTGTCTGCTTACTCTGGAGTTTCATACATGAAACGTAGAAAAGGCCTAAATGAGCGATAATTCTGGCAGATCTACTGAGTGAGGTTGGCACGGAACATAATTAAGTGTGTAACTCTTAAATGTTCCTTCCTTTTTGTTTTTTTGGCCATTTTGTCTTATTGTTATACCTGTGTATTCATAATTGAAAAAAGGTATTGAGTAACAGTAGAATTTACAGTGAAAATCCCAGGTCATTTGAATGAACCCACGTATGTGATGAAGATACAATCTAAATTTTGTGCTAGTGTTTATTTTGTCAGAACCGATTTCCCAGCCATGTTATGAAAACATACCCTTAAGATTAATTTCCAGAGAAATATCAGTGGTTTGGCACCTCTGTCTTCAACAATAACAAATTCCAGCTCGGATTAGGTATAGAGAACCACCAAAGAACAACAGCTGACTTCTGCCTGCTGCCCCTTCCACCAGTCATACTGGGAGACACGCACACGCACACACACACGCACACACTCACACGCACACACACACACACACACACACACACACACACACACACACACACACACACACACACACACA
>JAOPJL010000141.1:10336362-10360535 GCA_027123545.1 Trisopterus esmarkii | reverse complement strand
TGTGTGTGTGTGTGTGTGTGTGTGTGTGTGTGTGTGTGTGTGTGTGTGTGTGTGTGTGTGTGTGTGTGTAGGTGCTGTGGGGGCATGTGAGTATGCTGGCTGTACACCCTTGTTCTGTGAGACGAATGGCCTGAGGTATAAAGCCATGGTGGAGATCCGGCGACTCAGAGGACAACTTACCAACGCAGGTACAGACACACACACACACACATAGCACAAGCACGCAGGCACACTATACACACGCACACGCATGCACACCGTACATTTGCACTTACGTAACAGTTGTTTGTTTTTATATTATATTACCAGTGAACGCAGTGTGTTCCGAGGTGGGCGTGTTTGTGGATTCCAAGATGGCGCCACCAACAGAAAGCCAGGTGATTTGTTTGCGGCAGATATTGCTGGCTGGACTGGGGGACCATCTCGCCAGACGCATACGAGAAGAAGAAATACTGGATCCAAAATGGAGGAATGGATACAAGGCAAGTACAAGGACAATACATTTGGTATCTTGAGACATTTTACTTTTTCACTCCTCCTTTACCATAAATCAGCTTAACATTTCTGAGACACGTCAATCCTTTGCATTAGACCAAGAGCTTGAGGACAGAAGGACATTTGGCTTACTGAACATTTGAGGCAAACCTGGTTATATGCCTAGTCATGGTTTATAAACAAATCGCCTTTATATTTCCATTTCCAGACACCTCTTCTGGATGACCCAGTGTTCATCCACCCCAGCTCTGCCTTGTTCAAAAAACCACCTGAGTTCGTAGTCTACCAGGAGGTCATGGAGACGACCAAAATGTACATGAGAGGTAAATGTGGATGAAGTTCATACGGCCATCTATTGTGGTAGTGTCGTCTAGACTCTAGAGCTCTCTGTAGAGTAACAGAGGGGGACTTGTACAGTTGATACACACCAAAATGTGTTAGGGTTATGGTGTAACCACACCATTATACTGAATTCAAAGTCTATCTGCTTGTCTTCCTCAGTCGTGTCAGCTGTGGAGCCGGAGTGGATCCCCCAGCTGCTGCCCCAGTACTGCCATTATGGATCTCCCCTGGAGACCCCGGCCCCATGGTTCTGTCCCTCCACAGGCACCATCAAATGCCACTGCACCAGCACGTTCTGTAGGTCACCTTTCTCTGTAGCCCCACTCCATCCAGTCTTAAACCGTAACAGTTGTTCCCAACTTTGTGGTCTGAGAAGACCTCTCTTCTCAGACAAAAACAGACCCTCTTTTGGTCTGAGAAGAGATGTCCTCACTCACGTTTTGTTTTGTGCATTTGCGTCCACATTCATCTTTTTTTTACCAAATCCACATCTTTTGTTAAAATCAACGCTCCAGTGAACGTGTGCGCATCCCGCAACACTAAGTGATAAGAAGTTTGCTTATGGCTACGAATCATTACAACTTTCAAACCTTTAACGTTTTTTTTCATAAAACTCCCGCTACTCCAAAAGCACGTCAGACGACCCTATATATTAATATCAGGCAGCCCCAAAGAGGTCATGTCCCCGTGGTGCACAAATGCTTGTTTAACTTCGCCCTGTCTGCCTCTCCATCAACTCTGCTATCTTTTGCAGACCGTGTGGCGTGGCCACTGCCAGCAGTGGAGAAAACCTACCCAGAAGGCCTAGACAGATACAAGCTTTTTGCCAAGTTCCTCCTGGAGGGAGAGGTACAGCAGCACATCCTGCTCATCTCCAATGTTCAGTGCTTTCCTGCTGTAGCATTTGAATAACCTTGCGTCCTATGTGCTTTGTAGGTGTGTCTCAAGCTGAAGAAAAACTGCAGCGTACTTCTCTCAAACCCTTCAATCATGATGAAGACGTGGGCGAAGTAGGTTTCAAAATGCCCGTTGAATGATCATGGCCATTTCTTGCGGCATATACTTTTTTTTGACTACTCTTGCTATGCTTCTACAGACTGCAGCCAAGGACTGAGGCTTTGCTGGTAGAGCTGGCGTCCGAGAGAGTGGACTGCCGAGATGCCCTTTTGTCAGTTTGGAAGGAGAAAGAAAAATGTAAGTGCAAAAAAAGGTTGTCTTTGTATCCTAAAAGTACATCATTATGTACATACATGCATACCTGCCCTGCTTGATAAGACGCCATCTAACCCTGCTCGTTTTGTCCTGTCCTCTCTTTCCTTTAAGTCCTCCTATCTGCGTACTGCCAGTGGCTGCCTGAATCCGTACATCAGGAAGTGGCTAAAAGTTGGCCACCTGTATAAAGGAATCGATGACCCTATTCAGGGAGACAGCTGAGGATGATGCATTTCAGAGACTTGTGAAGGGACTACACCAATGGACAGGACACCCTCAAGTCATATTGAATTCCAGATCCTACTGCCATTCATCAAGTGTTTTTCCTACTCCTTTTACTTCCCTTTTACAGTTTCACCTTTTATATATCTGAATTGTACAAACCAAATGTTTTATCCCTGTTATGACTTCTAACTGTGTGTAACCGTACACTGTTAGTAGACAAGCCTATCAGATTTAGTCTTTGTGAGACCCAATAAAAATGTGGCTTGGAGTAAGATTGGGATGGATTTTTGTGTGTCAAGCATTTGTATTATAAAACAATTGTTAAAGAAGAGCTCCTAATATACCAATATACCATACCTTAGTCAATTTATAAGATGGACTTTGGCCAAATGTATATTGACTCATGGAAAGAGACGCTATTGGAAAGGAAGGAAGGCCTATGTGCATCAAATGTACTAGCATCTGCTTATAATACTTGAGGCACAGTCTAAATTTATGTTTTGTTTAAATATTAAATATATATAAAATAGTTAAATATTTCTAAACTTTCTAAAAGTCTATTTTAATATCATCAGTGGTCTGGTATGAGAATTTTGATAATATTATTGACATTACTATAGCTATTAGATGGTATTGTAATTGAAAACATTTTAGATCTACTATTATATTACTAATGTATTAACTTAATGTATTTATATATTTTTGCTAATTCGATTGACTAAACCTGTGTGTTTAGTTTAACTATACCAGTGCTCTTTAAAGATTATATAAATTTTACCTTATAGCTCTGGCTCTGACCTATCCTATATCATCTGTCGGAGCAACTGATTGGATGTTTGGAGTTGATGTCGTCACTTTTGGTTGCCGTTCACTTCCGGGTGGAACGGAAAACAACAATTGTATATAGGTTCGACTCAGACTCTGTGTTGTTTCATATTTGGACCCAACAAAACATCTTTACTTGAGGCTACCTCAACCAAGTCCGACCAAAATGGTAGGTAATGAGTCTTAACAATGGAGATCCCAGCGCTGGACATGAGCAGAAGTGGCTGTTCAATCTGTTTCACTGAAAGTTGCCCTGTCATGATAATAACATAACCTAATATTATGTGTCCTACCCAACGATTTATCTTGTTCACATCCAGGTACAATGTGATTTTCTTAACCATGAGTTTTAACGTGTTTGTTCTCATATTGACAGTTTTCCTTCAACGTATTCGACCACCCGATGCAACGGGGTTTGCAAAATCGGTTCTCCACTCAGTACCGCTGTTACTCTGTGTCAATGCTGGCGGGTCCCAATGACAGATCCGACGTTGAGAAGGGGGGCAAAAGTAAGACCTTATACCTCATACCCTTTCAACGTGGACATTTTCCAAGAAAGTGTAATAATCAATGAAACGTTTTCCCCTTAGTTATAATGCCACCATCAGCTCTTGATCAACTGAGTAAGTCCATCTTCTATACAGTCCTTTGACATATTAGTATCACATTTCTTTAGGAATATTCTAAGGGTTTTGCCTGTTCCCTGTCCCATACAGGTAGGCTTAACATCACCTACCCCATGTTGTTCAAGTTAACGAACAAAAACTCTGACCGAATGACACATTGTGGTGTTCTGGAGTTTGTGGCGGATGAGGGAATCTGCTACCTCCCACACTGGGTAAGAAATAACAACAGGTTTGAAGTTAAGGTTGAATAGACTTTGGAGGGAATAAAATTGTCGGCTCATTGGACCAAATAAAACTCAAAGCTGCCTCGCACTTGCCTGGTGAGACATTCCTGATCTTGCAAGTTTCAGATTACCTCTGGCCTCGATCCTGTTGAAACCAACTTTCAAAGTTGTTGTTTTTTTGCAGATGATGCAGAATCTCCTACTGGAGGAGGGAGGTCTAGTCCAAGTGGAAAGTGTTAACCTGATGGTTGCCACCTATTCCAAGTTCCAGCCTCAGAGCCCAGACTTCCTGGATATCACTAACCCCAAAGCAGTGTATGAGAATAGTGACATTAACAATCTAGTAATGCTATAAATCGTTAATATCTACAACATGCTGTGTTAAACATATATACATATATATCTGTGTTACAGGTTAGAAAATGCCTTGCGAAACTTTGCCTGCTTGACAACCGGGGATGTCATTGCCATCAACTACAATGAAAAAGTAATATATATTTTTCTTTATGTTCATCCACTGTTATAATGGTAATATAGTCAGCACGTCAATACAAGGGTAGTAAAACTGATTCCCCCCCCCCCTTTTCAGATCTATGAGCTGCGGGTTATGGAGACAAAGCCAGATAAAGCTGTGTCAATCATTGAGTGCGATATGAATGTAAGACCATATATTTGTTGGCCTTAGAATAATAATAATGCTTCAGTATGTCTGTGGCTCAGCTCTAACTCTTGATGTTGTACAGGTGGACTTTGACGCTCCTTTGGGTTACAAAGAGCCAGAAAGAAGGCCTCCGCACCACGAGGAGCCTGTGGTAGGGAACCGGTGGGACCTTTTATGTGCATGTCTATTCTATACGTTTCCACCACTCACTACAAGACTTGTGCTCTGTTGTTACCTTGCAGGAGGAGGAAGGGGATCCAAACAGCTATGCTGACATGGACATGGGGTTCAGAGTGAGTATTGACAGTGGTATTGGTGTGTGACGTATTTGCAAATATGTATTTCCATGAATACACCAGAACATTGCAATCTAACCTATATATTTTTTTTACGTTTTGCATTGACTATAGGCTTTCACTGGATCTGGTAATCGCTTGGATGGCAAAAAGAAGGGCATTGAGCCCAGCCCGGTCCCCATTGATCCAAATGACATCAAAAGGTCAGACATCAGGTTTAATTTATGCTTAAATGCTATAAATTATCATTTGTTTCATTTGAAGAATAAAGATTATGAATTACAACCGGAAATACATTTCCCGTCTCCCAACAGAGGCATTCCTAACTACGAGTACAAAGTTGGAAAGATCACCTTCATCAGAAACTCCAGACCACAGCCTAAGAAACTGACAGATGATGTAAGAAGGATTTCTGTTTGTTTTCCCTGTTTGTTTTAGCACATTAGTAAAGCTCCTAGTAAGCCATTTAGTTGTGTTTTCTGTTCTGTATCAACACATTTCAAATTCATGAGAGCTGTGTCATTGAAATGTTGTTTCACATTCCTAACAGGAGGATGCTCTGAGCAGATTCATTGCCTTCTCTGGGGAGGGAAAGTCCCTGCGCAAAAAGGGCAGGAAGCCGTGAAGATTTAATTTTAAAATATGGAACTGTGGATTTGGTGTGCAAGCGCACCACAGTTACACTCAAGCAAATAAAAGTGATATGTTGAGACAACAGGGAGGGATATGCATTTTCTGTCCCTTCTGTTATCAATAGCAGGTTTGCAACAAAGTTGAATTATGGTTTACTCTGGCAATGATAAATTACTGAACATGCATTTGTAATCAGGATGAAAGTAGTGCTAACAGCAGTAATAACTGGTTGGATATCAGAGATATTAAATTACCTGGCCTTCAAAAAGTAAAATCTGGATTCAAATAATAATTATTGAAAGGGGTTTATTTTTGTGTTTTTGATCTTATTGAAACCCTGGACAATGGCTCTTCAACCACCAGACTGCTTTTAGTGCAAGAGACCAAACTATAAAAACAGTATTTATAGCTGTACGCGACTTTTGAGTTAACATTGTGAGATTTCATTCCTTGATGTGAAGTTGGTTTCTTATTTTGTTTATTTATAGACAGAATAAAGATGTTATTCAATATAAAATGTGTGCGTTTTTTTTTGGATTTTGGTTTGCGGAGTGAGTAGCCTACTGTTAATAATGCATTTATATTTGAAACATGTCTTACACACGATTTAGGGTTTGGGTAAGGGATAACCCTAACCCTAAACCTAACCATTAACTCCAACAGCTAGGACTAATCGAAACACGATCTAAATGAGAGCCTTCTAACCAATCAGAGGCGAGAATCCCAGACTACGAAAACAAAATATCGCCTGGGGGGCGTGTATTCCTATCCGATTGGCCATGCAAGTGACGTAGTCACGTTTCCTTCTCGCTGACAAGTAGTGACTACATCAAGAAATGGAGAAAAATTATGGAATTATTTGGAGGGTATGCATTCAATCTATTACAAATGTTGTAGTAATGTGTAATTGAGCAATGTTTCCGTCAATAGTTCTTCGTCTTCAAAAATGCGACGTAAAGCCAAGTAGTTCGTTAGCTATGTGCAGTATGACCGGCGTGCCCGCTAGCTAACAAAACCTTTGCAATCATGACAACAACACGGACAAGGGACACTGGTTAAATGTAATCATTTTCTGTTGTTATTGGACTTACAATCTTGGAAAAGAGTTGGGCCTAATTAATGGCCATGCACGCTTATTGACCCTTATTGAATGCAAGCCTACAGAAAACCATGTATCCTCTATTATTATTATTATTATTATTATTATTACTGCATTGTGCCTACAGTGGTTACTTGATGAAGCTTTTAGCCAAGCATATTTTTCTGCTTTTGTTTGTCCTCAGCCGCCACGTAGCTGTATTGAATACTGGAGTGAGTTTAAACACTGTAAAAGCTTGAGGAACCGTTTTCAACACTACTATGCACATGGTACATCACCGTCCTGCCAACAGTGGAAGGAGGACTACGACATGTGCGCAACATGGGAGAAATGCCAGGATCAAGGAGCCAAGGTAAAGTTGTCTGCATCAATCATATCACGACTTTGAGTAATGGGTTCTGTGTATCTTGAGTACCACAATAAAATACTGATGCAATTTTGTCCGTGTCTTTCTTTTACAGGAGGCACTACAGAGCAGTGAAAGGAGCAGGTTGGCAGAGCAGAAGAAGTTTACTCCAGTTTGGGAACTAAGAAATGTCCCTCCCAAGGACTGGCATATGCCTCTCAACCATGAAAGGCCACATGATTCTTGATCATGTATTTTCACTATTGTGGCCGTTATTCCTCAATGTACCTCCACTATAATATTTATAAAGTGTGACTACCACCACCCAGGGTAACCCTGTGGGCTATGTGGATGTTTGAAATATTCAACTAATTTCATATAAAATAAAAGCATATTTTACCAAAAAAAAAAATCTAACTTGACTTTTCCTTTTAAATACATTGGACAACTGATTTCAAAATAACATTCCATGACACCTACAAGAAACACTAGTTTCATGAACAGGATGCAATTCACAATAACATTTGTAAAAACAATTTATTGAGTTAGGAGTTGTATTTTATACAGGCATTGAAAGTTGGGGAAAGATGTTGCAACATTATATACACACTTTGTTGTTATGTTTTAGTAAAACATCTGAGAACAATTTAAGATGATCATCTCATTGATGCTTTCCTGACTAGAGGGGCAAGGTGTAGAATCACACACTGACACCCCAGCAAATGTGCATTCATCACTGAGTGTAGACTTTGGTGATGTCATTAAATTTGCCATCTGGAGCCTCGTATTTGGGCTTGGGTGGCGTGTAGCAGGGTCCCTCGTGACTGAAAGGAAAGACGAGTGGATCTGGTTTAGTAGCTGCCTTGTACAGCTCCTCAGACTCAATCTTTAGTTCCTCCAGAGCATCTCTTTGGGCTTCCAGGGCTAGGTTTATAGCCTCCATCTCAGCCGTATGCTGCGCCTGCAAGATATAAAATCATCATATATGAACCAGGCTGAATGAATAGTCAATGTTATGTGCATGGTCATGTGTTTCAATTGTTTGTATCATGTTGAACGGTAAAAATGTGTTAACAATTACATGCTTGAAACGAGACCACTCCTTCAACAGCAGCGCTCTGCGTTCACTCTCCTCCAAGGACAGCCTGGGCTCCGAGCGTGTTCTTTGTAACGAAGATGAACAAAGTTAGAACTGATTTTATTGTCTGTGACGTTTTGGAACAATAATGTGAATGCTTGAGGTGCTGTAGCTCTATGTAGAACATACATTATATTGATTTTGTATTGGAAACGGTCACACACAAATTCTGAATGGCACTAAGGCAGAGGATGTGTACCTTGCTTCATCCAGACATTTAGTTGGAGTGATGAAGTCTTCTATGGGGATGAGTTCAGGTGGAACTTTCTCCATCTTCTTTAGTCTCTTCTTCAGTCTCTCTCTTGCCACATGCTCTCTTTTGGGGTCTACCTTTTTCTTTTTTTTGGGTTCCGCCCTGAAACAAAGTATAGATCCAGGTTTACTTTCATGAGGCAATGGCCTAAGTGACTCAATACATTCATCCTGATTTCAGTAAACGTACCTTAAAGGGGCAGATGTGTGTAGTGTCAGCACAGTGTTAGACCATAGACTTTGCCTGGTTAGACAATGTTCTTCCACAAAAATGCTGTAAAACAAACGGTGTTGCAATTAATTAAACTCAGGTTCCATATTGCAGTTTCAACAGAATATCATGTTTTTATACGTTGAATTAGACGATTTGAGGCTGCACAGGACAATACTATGTTGATTGTGATGATGTACGGAATGTAAGACCAGTGACTAACAGTCAATCAACATTGAGTAACTCACCGAGGCACATGGGTCTGTCGCCCTAGCACCCTACCCATACAACGTGATACAATAAGAGACATGTTTCGCTTTTTAGTGAGTTAAATTAAATTCGTAGTCGTAAACAGAAAAAAATCATTTACGTGAATTGTTAAACTATCATCTATGCGTTTATCCTTGACGGCTGGCTGCAGAATGAGCGCAGAAATATGACGTCGGCAACTCTCTGCTCGGATATATTTCACATTGTTACTTTCGAGTAATTATTTTTTTAGGTTCTAGGTTTTTCGTATTATTTGCATGGAGAACGATACAATATATTTTCACATCATTGATTTCAAAAGATTTCCCAACTCATATTAGGATTGACTGACCAGACTTTTTCTCGAATGTTACTCTGCGAAACACAAATTACTCGGGGTATTGAGGGGAAAGGTGAGCGGCGAGCGCTGATCATTGCCAGTGTTCGACGGGTTGGAAGCTGGTTGATAGTGACACCCGGCATTATTTCTGTTCAATTCTCGGATTGTGCTGTATGCCATGGCGCTTCTAAGAGGTAAATAAACATGCCAGAGTCAACTTCAAATGCGCATCTATTTATTGTGATGTGTGTATGTGCAAATAAGTTTCAATGCTACTTCTATGCTACTTATGCAACAATGCAACATAACCTACATGGATTCATAAAAATAATAGGTTAATCGGAATCGATGTAGCTTGACAACATATGTTGTGTATGTTTACTATTTAAATCACCTATTTGTAATGTAATAACTGCATTTTCGTTTGCTAAGAAAAATAGGGGAAAGGTGAATCTGTATCAGTAACTTTTTAGTGATGTTTCACCTTTTGACTTTGATCTCTTCATACATGGGAAGCACCGATCAGATTTTCTAATTAATAATAATAATAATAATCATAATAATAATCATAATTAATAATAATACTTTTACTAATTTAATACCATTTAATGTTTTCTTCGTGCTCAAAATTAGTAGCTCGATTATTGCCCTTATATCTCCAGTTGCTCTTATACTGTTGCTTCTCTCCAGGTGTATTTATTGTTGCTGGCAAGCGCACTCCGTTTGGGGCGTATGGCGGTGTTCTGAAGGACCACAGTGCCACAGATCTAGCTGAACATGCTGCCAAGGCGGCCCTGGCAGCAGGGGGGGTGGCACCAGAACTTGTAAACAGTGTCATCTTTGGTAATGTCATGCAGGTAAAAAAATTCTAGATCTGAAAAATAATGATCTCTGTCTAGCACTTACTGATTAACCCTAACCCTGAAGGGAGGACTGGAATTTTTTCAGTTGGATACTTTCAAAATAAATCTTATTCCGGAAGGTTTTTTCCATATTGCCTGCTATTATCTGAATAAGTGAATTCCATTACATGCAATTGTATCATGATATGGCAATAGTCGTGGAACTCTGTACAAGCCTGCATAGGCTTTGCTCCCGCCTTGCACAGATGTTGTATTTGTGCTAAACAAATTAACTAAAATAAACTAAACTAAGGAGCAGGTAGGAGTTAGACATCTTCATCAAGGATGCCTACAGGCCGAGCTGTGGACAGGATCCAGTACATTTTAGCTGGGAGTCCAATACCTTCCAACCTGTCTTCATATTCAGTTTATTTCCAATTCAGCAAATACATCCCCTTTGTTTTTCTCTGATACAGAGCTCCGCCGATGCGGCTTACATTGCACGACATGTGGGTCTGAGGGCTGGTGTCCCCATCCCTGTACCAGCTCTCACTGTGAATCGCCTGTGTGGATCTGGCTTTCAGTCCATCATCTCTGGTGCCCAAGTAAGAACTTGATTAAGTTATTGTGTGACAGCGGACCTTTGTTCATTCATGTTTGTGTCATGAATGATTACCAACGTCTGTTGAGTTTGTTCATTGTATAAACTGTTTAGCATCCCAACACCACTCTTTAAGCATTGATTACTATGCATTAATGTCTCCACTCCTGGCAAAAATGACAGTATGTATGCAGCCCTTGTTACTACTTTGATACTAACCTATATCATGGCACGTTTATCAATATAAATGATTGTGCAAGTTACAAAAAGCTTAGAATTAGCATTGTATTGAACAATATGGTTGTTTTGTAGGAAATCTGTTTGAAAGAGTCTGAGGTGGTCTTGTGTGGAGGCTCTGAGAGCATGAGCCAGGCACCCTATGCTGTCCGCAACGTACGCTTTGGTACCAAGTTTGGGGTTGACCTCAAGGTGTGTTTTTCTATATTTTCACCACATTTTACTGGAAAAATCCAATTACTTGAAGTATTCTGCAAAATGGGCATCTCAATCACTGTACTTTTAATTTTCTTCTTTCAATTTCACCTTAAAGCTAGAGGATACATTGTGGGCCGGGTTGACAGACCTCCATATCAAGATTCCTATGGGCATCACAGCAGAAAACCTGGCAGAGAAGTACCAGCTCAACCGGGAGGAATGTGATCTTTTTGCATACCAGTCCCAGCAAAAGTGGAAAGCCGGTGTGTGGGAATCATTAACTTTATATTCATCTTTCATTACCCAGTGTGTGTTTTGGATGTCATCTAACTTGTGCACATTAAGCCCATGGAACACAGTTTGTCATTGGATTGTCATTGTTGGGAAGTAAACTTAAATTCTTGTTTTACTGCAGCTCATGAGGCCGGCCACTTTACAGCAGAAATTGCTCCCATCGACGTGAAGGCTAGGAAGGGCAAGGTGCCGATGACTCATGATGAGCACCCTCGTCCACAGACCACATTGGAACAGTTGGCCAAACTTCAGCCAGTCTTCAAGAAGGGAGGGACGGTTACTGCAGCTAATGCATCTGTGAGTTAGAACACTACAGTACCTGTGATTGTGATTATATAATATAATGAAGTGGTTCCGAACCTTAGGTGTACCACTTAATTTTCAATCAAAACCTTTCATGGATCACCTCATATACAAAAAGATATGATGAAAATGTATAAAACACATGCAGACAGAGCAAAGAGTGCCTGTGCCATCTTTATACACAATTATTACCACAAGAAAGATGGTTGGATATAGTGAAAATAAAAAGTCAGAAATGCTTCTTATGCTTCCCAGTATGTTTTATATTATATAAAATATGATATGAAAATATGAATGCAAAAAGAGACAGTATTTTTTAAAATTAAAATCCATAATACTATATTTATTGGAAAATATTTCTAATTCATTCAGTTATTGATATTATTTTTCTATTATTGTCCATATGTCTATTTCAAGGATAAAACAGAATTGCACAAGGGTTACCCGTTATAATTAATCAACACTGATTTACCAGATGTTTAATGGGAAAGAGCAAAGAACCATTTAAAATAAATATAGGCATACCTGGAATAAAAACTATTTAAACTATATTCAGAATAATTTTATAACTGTTTATAATTTTCATCCTCAGGGTGTATCTGATGGAGCCGCTGCTTTGGTGATTGCCAGCGAGGAGGCATTAAAAGAACACAAACTGTCTCCACTTGCCAGAATAGTGGCCTATCATGCTACGGGTTGTGATCCAAGTATCATGGGAATTGGTGAGTAACGGTCATTAAGCACTGATGTAAATTATGTCTTATGAATATATATGTTCCATTCCCATGAAATGCAAAGGAATAGATTTAAATTAGACTGTTTTATTAAATGTATTATTCATTAATTTAATATAATATCTAAATATTATTTTTGCAGGCCCAGTTCCAGCAATAACAGAAGCCCTAAGAAAAGCTGGCCTTTCTCTCAGTGACATGGACATTATTGAGGTGTGTTACAATACTGTGCCTTTCTTACAAACATCTGAGCATTGACCAGAAGATGTGCATCAAATTTAACCTCCATCTCAAGGTCTATCCTTTCCATAGTTACTACGCACCTGAGTGCATTGCGTAGAGAGATGTATCGGCTATCTTTATAAGCTTGGTTTTGCTTTTCACAGGTGAACGAGGCGTTTGCCCCACAATGCCTGGCAGTGGCCAAGGCCCTCGGACTGGACCAAGAGAAATGTAATGTCAACGGTGGAGCTATTGCTATCGGACATCCTCTTGGTGCTTCTGGAGCCCGTATCACAGCCCATCTGGTCCACGAGCTCAGGTAGCGTTGCCAGTGACCCTTACATTTTCTTACTTCTACTTCTTCTTGCATAGATATGAATTTAAGTATGTTCTAACTATGCTGAAGCTTGAAAGACATACTGTTTTATTTTCTCTCGCAGGCGAAGAAAGGGCAAGTATGCAATTGGAGCGGCTTGCATTGGTGGAGGCCAAGGAATTGCCATCATCATTGAGAACACTCCATAAAACCATTTTTTGATATGATAAAAAATGATCCTACAAAATTGAAGAGAACTACACCTTACACCACTTGTAATACATGGATTTTGATTTCAAATATCAAGTTCTCCATTAAAAAAATGTTACAGTTGACATTGCTACTTTATTATGCATAGTTAATATGTACTACCTAATGACTACTACTACCTCATGTATGTAGACTGTGCCTTCAGTACAGAATGAGGTAGAAGCTTCAACATGTATTAAGTCTGTAACAATAGGCCTTATTAAATGTTTCTGCCATGATATACTCCATACATAGAAAATACTGTTTGTATTTCAATGTGATACTTTCAAATAAATGTGGCTTCAATTTTAATATTGGCTTGCTTGTTGGCTTAATTGTCTTTTTTGTATTGACATTGTTTTTTAATTGAGTCAAATTGTTTGCACCATGGTTATTTATTAAATAATGTCTTATTGACATTAAACATTTTGGGATTTCCTTATGTTGGAAGTGAGGATATTGGCACTGGTTTTAGTACTATATTATGTGCTTTAATTTCATTTTCTACATCAATAGAGTTCGAGTGTTCTATTACGTAAATAGCCATTCTATATATAGATGTATGATCTGGCACCAGATTTGTACTGATCGTCAAAGATTTATACACCTTTTATGCTAAACAAATAAATGTGCGTTAAAATACATGCACATGCACACTCGTGCGCTCACACACAGACAACCTAAAATATGCCAACGGATCAAAAATATTTTTAAATCACAGGTTGTGTTGATTGATATTGTATGTTGGACTACAAGGACCATGGTCCCATTGGAAACGACTTTGGCGTCGCACTGGATATATACGTCACTTCCCCGGAAGTCGTTCTTTTTTCTTAGCTACGGTAAGGATACCCTACTCACTGTCCCAAGTCTGGAATATAATCTTCCAACATCTGTGTTATTAAATATACATACTAGTTTTTACACATCAAGCCATGTATATATATGTATAGACAATACACTCGTTTCAACATTGGATGGTTTTATTTACCGTTAGTCGTAATAAACAGTTCTGGATGTTGGCAGTCGAAACCCACCGGCACGTCATGCACTCTCTGGGCGCGTTGTACTGTTAAATGTTAGCTGAACGCTAGTGTTTGCAGTATATTGGGTGACATATCTGAGTGGCCTAACGAATTTTCATTTTTGTATCGTATGTTGTGTATGCAACTCGTTGCATCGTATGTTGTGTATGTGACGGAGGCAATACCCTACGCTATGCTAATGGTTAGCCAGTTGTCATGCCTGCCTCACCATCTCCTATGTCCACAATACGCATTTTGCACTTTTACCTGTGCTCATGTCGGGAGTTGGCAGATTGCTGGCCAACGCTGTATACGTAGTGACATGTTTATGAACTGGTTCTGATCATCTCCAACGAGCATGCTACTTATTCTACACACATTCTTGATTTGTATATTTATTTACCTTACTTAAGATGGCAGAGGGAGACAAAAAGGCCGCCAAGACGGGACCCAAGAGGCACTCCAGCCGGAACCCGGCTCTGGCCCGGGGGATCGGTCGGTACTCCCGTTCTGCCATGAACACCCGGAGAGCTATGTACAAGAGGAAGATCAAGACCGTCGAGACCAAGGTCAGCACAGATGGGCATGTTCAGAAGTTTTTCACTTAGCAGGTATGTGTTTGGAGTTTACCATAACATCCAAAAGTAACGATTCTAAATTATAACTACAGATTGAGAAGAAACTGAAGGAAAAGCCCCGCGCCACTATCACAAAGACTGTTGGAGGAGACAAGAATGGAGGCACTCGCGTTGTCAAACTGCGTAAAATGGTGAGTAATGCTTAAAATAGTGACCATAGCAATGTGTAATTGCAATGTAGGTCTGCGTTTAGTGCTAGAGATGCCCTTTGCAAATAACATTTAATGTACTGGATATCCAAAGAGAAGATGGTTTGCAATGTTTCCTAATGTTGTTTCCCATGTTTTTCTAATTGTCAACTTGATCTGTTTGAATCCTAGCCCCGCTACTACCCAACAGAGGATGTGCCCCGCAAACTGAAGAGCCACGGGATTAAGCCCTTCAGCCAGCACAAGAGGAAGCTGCGCAAGTCCATCTCCCCCGGAACCGTGGTCATTCTCCTCACTGGTCGCCACCGCGGAAAGGTATGGATTCATGCATTGTGTATGCAGGATATGGGATGGTTATGATGTGGGCCTTGCAATAACTGATCATTGAGCTGATTCACATAAATGTTAAAATAAGCCTGGGCAATAAATTATCATATTGTGGTAGACTTTTGATCAATATCAATATGAAACATGTTCACTATATATCATTAAAGACTGGACCGCTGAATCTGGCAGCTGGGTTTGTTACACAAACAGTTTCATATTTACTTACAATATTTTAGGGTTTCATTGCATCAACAATGGAGTATTTAACAATGAAGGTCATATTAAGTGTTTAAACCCAGCATGATAATTCCTAGTCTTTTTAGGTCATTGCAATTATCAATAGTTTTCAATATAAGTTATACTGTGATGTCTTTCAGCCATATTGCCAAGGCCTAAAAATACATGCATGCATACATTAAATATGCGTCCAAAGACCAACTAATGTCAGCTTTTGTGTAGTTGAGTGTCATTTCTCGATTTGCCGATATTACCCAGTAAACAGCATACGCTTGTTTAATAGATGTTGTACTGTATGTAAAACTGTCAATCTTGCCACATATCCTTTTATAGCACACAGATTAAATGGTAGATTAGCTAATTATTTGATGTAAAACACTGCATTTGAGTAAGACCTGGCTGAATTAGTATTTACTTGTGGTGGTAATGGACCATATTTATTTTGGTATGTCTAGTTGGGTTTTAAATGAGACCCCACTATAGTTGGGTATAGTGATATGCAGTCTACCATCGCTATTTCTGGGTTTATCAGCTAGCCAAAGACAAACTTTCAAATTTCTTTCCTTTTATCTTTCAGCGCGTTGTGTTCATGAAGCAACTCTCAAGTGGTCTGCTCCTTGTCACTGGCAAGTACAGTTTGATGTGATTTTTGTCATTCTGTTTCACCACATATTTGAATGTACCTCACTTTTGGGGTCATACAGCAACCCTGAATGTCCCCCCATCAGATTTTAATGTGTTCTTCACACGCCCCTAGGTCCTCTTGCCCTGAACAGAGTCCCCCTGCGTAGGGCCCACCAGAAGTTTGTCATCGCCACCAACACCAAGGTTGATGTTTCTAGTGTCAAGATCCCCAAGACTGTGACTGACGCCTACTTCAAGAAGACGAGGCTGAGGAAGCCCCGTCACCAGGAGGGAGAGATCTTTGACACAGAAAAGGAGGCAAGCTACTCGCCACAAATGCTACATTCAATCTGTTGGAACAAGATGTGCTTTTTTTTTAAGTTGGTCATTGTCCTAATTTATTTATTTTTATCTTTCTGCAGAAGTACCAGATTACAGAGCAGAGGAAGGAGGACCAGAAGGCTGTGGACTCACAGCTCCTTCCCCTTATCGGCAAGGTCCCTCAGCTGAAGGGATACCTCCGCAATGCTTTCTGCCTGTCCAATGGCATCTACCCACACAAGATCATTTTCTAAATGTGTTAATAAAAGAGTCACAGTCCTATGCCGGAAACTGGAATTTTGTTGTCATTTTATTTTAATACAAGACTGGAGCCGCAGCTGTGACCAAAGCATTTCACACATTTTGAAATGGGTGCTAAAATTATACATTTTGGCAGATGGCAGCTTGTGGGTTGTGAAGAACCATAACATGAAATGAGTACATGGTTTATCTTGAATATGAAGCTAGTGTTAGAAATCCGAGATCGGCGATGCTGGAAACATGTTACACCTTCCTCTGCATGAGATGTGCGATTTCACCACACGAGTCTTGCCAAGAATCGGTCGTCATCAAAGTGGATAAGCAGCATTAGCATGGTTCATTGTCCACGTGATTACATTGGGTCAGTGGTGGAGGATGGGCTGCCTTATAAATATTGCCATATCACAATTTCAGATTTAGCTGCCAATACATTGAACAAAATCCTAGCGTAGTTTGCATCTATATTTAAGTTATTTTACAGATTGCAGCTATTTGGGGTGTCCGACATGGCAAGATAAATTGGTCATAGAGGCAGACAATTGAAAGAGGCAAACGGGTATGCTTTAATAAAAAAAAAACTGATGTCAAATGTAACATGACAAAAATAAATACACGTATTTAGCGTTTATTACATGGCACCCCCACCCCCCTCCATAAACAGTAGAAAGCAGCACAGAAAAAGGCGGAGCCCGTTGATCAGGAATGATGAGAGCCTTGCTGTAAAATCAGTCCGTTTTATTGGTCATGCCGGACTTCTTTCTTCAACCAGATTTGAACAGGAGTATTGCGACCTGACCCAAGTAGAAGTAGATAAAATGCTTTGTTTCATGCGTCACGTAGCTGCCAAAATTCCTCCCAACAATGCAATGCCAAGTGGGGTTGAACTTCTTGTCGAACTCCTGGAAGGGATAGATAAATATTTATTGACAACCTGTTCACACGGAACATATACTCACAGGTCGTAAATCGTAGATATATTTTACATTGTATTGCATCTATTGACCGTACACATTTTAAGTGTTTCCATTACTAACGAATGAGTCAATAACCACGTTTTATAAGTGGCACATTGGAATATATCGTAAATACAAAACTTAGTAGAAAGGGACTCATTGATGGGTCATATTAAGCAAATGGGGACAAACTGGAAAGTTGTGATCAAGATAAGGTTAATATTATTGCTTAAAGTTGTGTTGTGGCAGAGGAGGCGGGGGTGTCACCTTTTTTATGTATGCAGCGATGTCTTTCTCGATGTTGTACTTCTCAAGGGCCTGGGTGGCACATTCAACAGCGTCCTGCTGCATCTCCTCAGACATATCTGCATTTTTGATCACTGCTTTTCTGTCAGACATGGTTGCCCTGGAAACAAAACAAAAAGCCCAATAATGAATTGAACTGGCTCAGTGCAGAGTCATTTGCACTGTCAACGATAAAAGCTGCGGTAACGTCGGAATTCGCTCCGGCATCGTGACCCAACACCTCATCTCAGATTTGCACGGAAAACATGTTTGCCCAAAGGCCAACACTAACATTACATAATAACAAACGCATGACATCCACTCGAACGGACCGTTTCCACTCACGTTGCATAACAACATCAGCACCGGGGACGGTGCGCTCGACGTGCGTTTCTATGGAAACGCCAGATATCGAATACTACCACCTCGACGCAGCGCGGCGACGTTTACCGACGATTGTAAAACGGCGGCCGTGGATCACGATAAAAGCGGGCTGTTGATTAAAACCGTATCACGTTGTAATCGCAAGTTATTAAGCACGACAGACACAATTATCCTTCGGACTAGAATCCCATGGTCGAAGCATGCATGCGTGCGTGCCGTGATGTGGTATTGCAGGAACGAGTTATGATGATTAGCCGTGAGTTGGGCCACCGTGCAGAGCCCGCACACCGATGAATGAGCACGGACCCCGACGGACGGTAGTTCACAGAGCCCTCAGTATGATCAGAAACACAATACAAATCCGCTAGCATAGTGACGAGTGCTAATGAACGATAAAGCAACTATCGCGTTCACGCCAAATCGTTGAAATACCTACTATTTTTACGCAGATGTTTTTCTACTTTGAAGAAACGATTTCTCTTACAGCAACTCCCGCGAAGTGGTTGACACGAAATTAACGTGGGTGTGTAACTGCCAGAGAATGATTTCTCGACCTCGTCCGATTGGCTGCGAGCAAGCTACAAGCAAATCCTATTGGCTGATTCTCGTGTGTTTTCTGGTATTTGTGTCTGCATTTTATTTCAACCCACAATGCTTAGCGGTTACTGTCACGTTGCCATGGGAACCTTTGTAAATAACACAAGCTTATCCTGAGCGTCCCCCATGTTATTTATTAGTTTAACTCATACAATACAGCGACTGCTTGTTTATACTATTACCGAATAATTCAGCGGGGCTTTATTATTTTATATTCAACTGGTTGTATTTTATCGACCCGGCTTCTCATAATGCATATGCAGGCCATGTTCTTTTAGACTTGGGTTTTATTAGACTCAGAAGAGTTGATCATATTTCGGTGGCAATTTCAGAATAATTCACCATTTGGTCACTAAAAAATGCTACCAGAAGAAATGACACATTTTATACAACCGTTTAATAGATGATAGTCAACCTACATTCAACATAATATCACACCAAAAATAGAATTGCCAAAGTACAATATATATATATATATTATACGTGTGAAACGGTGTACGTTGTTCTATAAATCTGAGAAAAATCTTCAAACAGTTTAGCGTATCCACTGAAATAAACTAAAAGCATAGACTTGTTTAGAATAATAGCATTGTAAGTGGAGTCAACTTAATAACCCGTTTCCTTCAGGATCAACAATGGCAGTTTGATGAATCCATAATGTACTAGGGGCACTGGATTTAGACACAAAGTAGGTAACAAAGTATACATGATTTTCAAATCTCATACATATTCAGGGTTCTAGTCTATATAACATGCAGTTCTACCCCAAAAAACATAATTGTTTGCATATTTTATGCAAAATTATAATTAGGATATTGTTGATCCTCTTGTACGGTTTCTTTATAAATACTAAATAAGCCTGGTAAACATGTTCCATACAAATTCAATAGTTTCCTGATTTAAACATTTCCACTGGTACCCACATCCACAAAACATGCAAAAGGAAACTCAAAAGACAATTAAAACCCACATTCCCATCTATATAAAAAAAAATGACTCAAACTCGCTTGGTTGTAATACAAATATATGTATTGGCTTTCGCTTCACTGGCTGCGCTCCTTTGGCTCTCTGTATTTGTACTGGATGTACTCAAAGATATCCCTCTCACTGTCCACCATCAGAGGCTCACCCGCCATTCCTACAGACAGAAGATTTATTCGGTCATTGTTATTTATTCCATATAACATATGCTGGACTTCATTTCTGCAAATGCTTGTTTGCTACTCACCAGTGACACCGAGTGGTCTTATTGTATACTCATTGAGAGTGAAGCCCTTCTCCAGTGCATGAGTTCTCATGGTCTTGTTAAAGATGTCGCTTCCAGTGAAATAGAGAACACCGCAATAGTACTGATCCTTAGGTATTAACCTGAGAAAAGATGCCCAAGTTAGTACAATAATGTAGCATTTCCAATATTTAGAATAAAAAGACAAATAATTGACATGTGATCACCTAATGTCAATTCGTCTGTGGAGGTATGCTTCCGCCTCCTCCTCCTCCTCATCATCATCATCACTTTTCTGCAGCTGGCAGACACCCTGGGAAAGACCACAAGCTCAGACCTCATTCTTGGTACCATCGGCAATAGCACATATCATACACAATGCAGATTAGGTATATTATTAACCACACCATATATTTGGTGTCTCCTTTGGAAAGGGTGTCGGTTATGAATCCAATGGACAGAAAATGGTCCACAACTGCGTGCAGTAGCTTTGGCTGTTAGGGAAGAAAAAAATGAGTTTATATATGAATATGATATTAGCACCCCTAAAGGCAGACCCTTACGAAATCACAATGACTCACCTGCTTCTCAGACTCAGCGGTGTAGTTTGGATGGGTTAGCAGGATATCAATATCACCACTTGAGGCTGCACCTGATAATGTTTAACATATTGCGTCAAAGACGAGGCATTTTATTTTTATTTGCATATTAACAGAAACATATGACAAGTAATGTATTCACAAAGCAATTATGTTACCTCTTCTGTAGCTTCCACAGATGGTTCCAATGTATTCTGTGCCTACAGTCTTCAATTCAGCTTGAATCAAAGACTAAACAAATGCAAACAGGAATCAAAAATCTTTTATAAACAGGGGGGGGGGATATATACAGTTTTACTGTATACTCACTTCCATTTTCTCCATCTCTTCCCGTGGAATCCTTTTTTCAAACTCCTCAAAGTACCTTAGAGAAATAACAGGACAGTAAGATGCAAGTTTAATGTGTGAAACACAAAAGCCCAAAGCATTTTTAGTGTGCTCTACAAATATGTTTTATCTTCATTCCTCAAGGATAAAATGTAGAAAATAGGATAGGATAAATAGGATGCACTTACTTGAGTCCAATCTGCTGGTGATGGTTCAATTTGCTTTCAATATTTTTCAAATCTAAAGAAAAGTCACAGAAGGATGAATAAGTACCTTATTATCTACATTGGCACAACTTTCTCCATAAAAAATATACGCTAAGTTTACTGAAGTTATCCTGAGTCAAATCCTCCAATTTCTAACAATCTGAGATATACCTAGTGGCTATGACTGACCACATTGTTACCTTCAAGTGTCTTCACTCCATCCTCAAAGAACTTCCTGGCAGCAGCAGGCCTTGGAAGAGAGAAACACATGAATCATTAAGGATACAAATTAAGACCCTATAGCTCTACTGCAACTAGTGCATTGTACTTAGGCATATTCAGTAATATTGACATGATTTGATTTTTTTTTGTAGTGATATACACTTGGACATACCCAATTCCAGTAACTCTTGTGAGGAAATTGATGGATGAGCTTGTGTCATCATTCCGTATCTAAAAAGGTAAACATTTTGAGTAAGGTTATGTTTTAATGTTAGTGTAAAGATATAGTGGTTATTCATGAATATCATATTTAAATCATGAAAATTAACCTTGTCCAATTTCCTCAGTGTGCCCGTTTGCAGAAACTCATCAATTTTTTCTGCAATTTTTTGTCCCACACCTTCCTGTTAGTTGGGAAAGAATAATTTATATACATGTGCAATATTTATGCAAGATAGCGGGCCTATTCTTGATTTCAGCTTCCATGTGTACTTTAGCCAGCCAGCATAATGCAAGTAAATTGAACCCATTGCTTTATTGATGTGTTGTGAAAGCCTTTACAATATAAATTTGTATAAAATATATGTGTGGCCATTTTGTGTTTGTTCAATTGTGACACTATCAGTATAATGAGCTATTGTTGTATTTGAATGAAAGTTAAAGCTTATGCTTGAGGTGAATTCATAGGTTAGCCCATTATATACAAATTATTCCTAATGCATATTATCCTTTCCAAAAGAGAACCAAGCTATGTACAATTTAAATAGTGGACCAGTGTTCTGATAACATTAACTTGGCATTGGTGAAGCGTTCATACCAGTTTCTTTGCTTCTGTACCACTTTTGATCTTCTCTGGGTACTTCGAAATAGTCGATGCTGCCTTCCTAATATAAGCGTAGAAAATATATTGATTAAAGGAAAACATTACTGACATACATGTAAAATGTTATTCAGATGCCCAATTCAAATTTCAACTTCAATTTCCTAGAGATGATCAAGTCGTTGAGTATAAAGACATTACCTATAGATTCCCAATGATAATAACATTTTATTCATTCGCATCTTACCTGTAGGCATTATACTTGTGTATCGCTCTGTTGACATTTTTCTCATAATTGGCAAGTTCTGGAAGCAAAATACAAACATTAATTTAGCAACAAAAAAAAATCAGCAATTTGGAATTTGTGACTGCAATATGCTGTCTTCTGGTTTAAATGGCACGTCAGCTAACTTTAAACAAGCAGTTGATGTAAAGGATAAGCCTGTATGCGCTGGATAATCATCACCTCCCTCAACAGCAAAGGAAATGTGCTACTTCTTATTATTCAGCGTATATTCAAAGGTTATAATGCATAAATCATTAACCGTACAAACCAAATAGCTTGAGAACGACTATTGTTAGATTAGCCCAACTACCCGCATACCCTTCACGTACCGACAAGAAAGTCTGTTATTCCTTCATTGGGCGATTCCTGTGGTGCTTTCCTCTTACTCATCGTCGGTTCTTTGTTCACTTAAATGTACTTATTTAATTTATGTTGTTCAATGGTTAGATATGATGCAAAATTTGACGATTGCTGTGTTCTTGGTTGCTAACACATTAGCCTGTTTGAGACTAAACAATGAATGGGCGAGGATTGGTGGAAGGACTTTCGCGTACGTAATACGCAATACGTACGTGGTGTACGTCAATTACGTTTTCTTTAAATATTCAATACAATCAGACAAAATGTAACATTTATTTAATTTGGTAAGTTCTGATAAGAGGCTTTCTATAAAAAATAAACATGTGTTGAGTCCAAAACCAAAAATAATTACAATGGTTCTCATTTGTTCAAGGAAAGCTAAACAAAGTCACTTGATTATAGAACTGCAGTGCAGTTCTATAATCAGTAATGCATTTGTATTTCCAATCATAATCCAAAAATAACACTTTAATTGAATGCTCTATAATCCAAATGTATTTAGATTTACATTACAAACAATCACTATCAATGATGCATATCAACTCTTTATCAGGTATCTTAATGTATAATATCTCCCACGGTAATATCTCATGTTGCTGGCAATGGCATGCTTCAAAAAGTTTTGGCAGCACTAGGATTTCCAACCAACACCCTGTAGAGACTGGGGCTAAATTAAATAAATGCTTTAACATATTATGAAAAACATACAAATAAACCAGACCTGCAAATCATAGCAATATACTAATTATCTTAATTCAAAATAATTAGGAATAAAAAAGTAAGATGATGCAACTTCAATGGAACATTATGGATAATAACTGGACTACTACAGCGATCCAACACAGTACTAGTACTGTACCATTCAACCAGTTCTACGAATCAGTTTTGATGAACACTTTGTCCCTTGAAAATATTTTGATAGCCTCTTCCATTTCAAACAGCCTGCGATCAAGCTGAGTGCGACGGGAACATATACTCAGACTATCTGCCCTGACCGGGAGAGACAGCAGCTCCTTCACCAGGGTCTGGTGGCCTGTGGAGAAATATAGATGTAGATAGGTCAGAGGGGCCTGATCAGCTTCATTCTCGTCGTCTTCCACCTCGCCCTTCCTTCATATCGAAAAGCAGGATGGGATGTGTAATGCTATTGCTGGCTT
>JAOPJL010000141.1:10271400-10281941 GCA_027123545.1 Trisopterus esmarkii | reverse complement strand
CACACACACACACACACACACACACACACACACACACACACACACACACACACACACACACACACACACATTGATCTTTCCAATACAAGAGAGAGAGAGGGAGCTAAAGAATCGCCTTCTTTCATTCTTTGCCATAGCTTAACTACATCCGTACGAAAATGCAAACCCTTGACCCTCTACCATCAAACAAGTGCTCCTGTGACATGGAAATCCTTCATAGCAGCCATAGTCTTAGGCAGGGCTGGGGACAATCGTTGAGCCAGAGTGTACCCTGGCCCTGACCATGCTCTTTATGTGTCTGTTGTCGTGCAGTTGAAATGATTGAAACGGGACCGTGCGGTCGGGACTGCAGGCCAACAGGCCAGTAGTAGATAGTACTGTCCTTGTGAGCACTGCGAAGATTCCTTTCCTCTTGCCTCAGCCCTGCATAATAGAGGCTGCTATACCCAGCCTGACCATCTGAACGAGGCTACCCGCTCTGTGTTGCCCTGTCAGTCCCTTGATTGTGTACAAAACAAATGCATCTTGTGTTTAATCAGGGGAACAACCATTTACTTATGGCTGTTCTGTCATGCCAGTTAGGCCTTTTTCTCTTTAAGGATATATCATGGATAACATTTATACAGACTTCAAGTCCCGAGGCTCTTTCTTGATCGGACAGTGAATATGCTATTATTACACAAACAAGTACTATGTTAACTCTGTCAGACGTTGAGAATCAGTCACTTTCTCAGATCGGATACAACCCTCAAGGGGAATGTCCAGACAGTTGTGTCTGACCTGTTAGCTAAACATTGTTCTCACCCCGGATTATTTATACAGCTGGCACACTACAAGCTGTATGGTTGTCAGGCCACCAACCCTAGGACGAAGATTATTCCAGATGTTGTTGAAAGAACTAATACTAATGCAACAAATACTGTAAACAGGGCATTGTTGAAGGGATAGTGTTCTCTCATCCCCGTACATGAATGCTGAAGTCAAGACTATCACCAGTTGGGGATGTTTAAAAAATATTTTGAGTTAATATCCTGTGTGCCCACAGTTGCACCCTGGCTGGAATCACTAAGAAGCCCCCTTGTCTGGGAAACATCCATTCAAGAATATCTCTGGAAAAGTTGACCATAACCACTGTTATAATGGCAACGCCAGTCGCCTGCATTACCAACTTTACTACGGTTTCCTTTTTAAAGCTATTTTTAGTAATTGCTGTGTATGCCGTGTATTTCCTGTGTATTCTTACGACAATGAGGTAAGACTCTTATCCTTTTAGAGTCGTGCAGTTGGCTATTTTTTGACCCATTCATCTTTTCCTCTCCTGTTTGTATATGAAGCAATCTTAAATCCTACCATGTGTGCGAAACACACACAAACACAAACACAAACACACCCACACACACACACTTTTAATAATCACTGGCCTTTAATCCAATATCTAGCTATACATCACCATTTTCTTCAAAAGGCCTACAGCTCCTACTTTCATAATGAGAAGACAAAATCACTGATCATGATGAACTATAATTTGAATCGGTCACCCAGTCCTAATGGGGAGTCCCCATATACGCTGATCAGGTACTGCTTGAGGCTGTGATGTGTGATTGTCATTTGGTTGGGCTTCTTCCAGCTGCAGAACCTGGGGGTGAACCCGGCCAACATCGGGTTCAGCTACCTGACCATGGAGTCGGACAAGTTCATCTGCATCAGGGAGAAAGTGGGCGACCAGAACCAGGTGGTGATCGTGGACATGTCCGACCCGACAAACCCCATCAGGAGACCCATCTCTGCTGACAGTGCCATCATGAACCCAGCCAGCAAGGTCATCGCCCTCAAAGGTATCCGCGTCAGCACTGTCGACTAGAGTCCAGCTGACAGATGCTACCCCCCTCAGCCCGTCCAATAAGTCCTATTTTGTAATACCCATTAGAAACAAATGGCTTGTCTGCCTGAGTGTTTGGGATGGTTTGTTAGCTTAGCTCTCCAGACATGAGCTTAATGGAACTAGGGCCGGTTTCAGCCCGAAACAGCAGTTGGCACGTTATTGTATTATTGTCTCTTTTTGTTGTTGTAAACAGGGAACACATTAACACAAATCGTCTTGCTCTTGTGCTGCTATAAATATGTACCGCACACTCATTTCTATTGCTTGAGTGAATTAGATTTGTTGTGCCGGGTAAATACATATTCTTCTGCGTAATCCTACCCTTGGAGCACACACACACATACTAAAACACACACGCTGATCACAATTATGAAGCCATAATGCCAATACTTCTCTACAACCTCCCCCCCCCCACCTTCTCTCTCTCACCTTCTCTCTCTCTCTTCTTCTATATCTCACCCTCTCACTCTCTCTTCCTGTTTCTCTCCCCCCCACCCCTTCCTTAACGACCGTTCCCCCTGGTCATCGTCTATCTCCCTTTTTCTCTGGCTGTCCGTCTATCTTTCTCTCCCTGGCTGTCTGCCTCTCTTCCCTCAGACGGTGAGTTGTCCGACCGCCTGACTCTCCGACGTGCCATGTCACAGTAGCCATGTCATCTCTCATAAAAGCTTGCCTCCTATACATACCGCCATGGAGGAACCAACACACACTAAAACCACGCACCCAACCCTCTTATTGTGTAACTAATCACGATTTCAGAATCTGGCGCGCCATACTTTTATGAGAACTATACATGTGTCAGCATGTTTAATGTTTTTCTGTGAAGCATTTGTCATGAAAGATGGGACACCATGAGCAAGAGTGTGATGGGAACGTGTGTGTCTGTATTTGAACGACTGGGAAAAGCGCGTGATTAACTCATATCCATGTCTAGATCTCTTCATGCAGCTGCGTTTGAGGTATGCCATACACATCACGTCATTGTGTGTGTGTGTGTTTTCATGGGGGTTTGTCAGCCTATAGATCTCTGTACCTGTTCTATATTTCACTGACGAGTGAAATATTGTAGGTAATGGAACTATAGTCACAAAACCTTTCTTTATTTAAAATGTTTCTAAATTTATGATCCCCAGATATTTGCAATGCTCTCTGCACAATTTCTCAAGATCAGTATTTTGCTAACCCTTAAGCAAAATATCTCTTGCCATTGCAAATGTACAATGAATTTTAAATGTATCAAATTCAAGTTTTCATAATGGGTTATATGCACTGTTAAAACATTATATTTTTTTATATGTTATATTTATATTATTATTATTATATATGTGTTGTAACAGTATTAAATGTACACGCAGAAGTCACGTTATTGTCAACTTGAAGGGGTGTCATCTCTCTGTGACTAGTGGTTTAATCCGCATTAGAAACTGCTCACTGAAAACAGGACACTGAAGCCATGAAACCCTAAACACCCCTCATCAAAGCCTCTCCCAGGCTTCACTTGTCTATTGAAAGAGACTGGGTCCCACATGTCACTTCTTGGCCGACGATGCACACGCTCTCGGCGTCCTCGTCCAGATTCGTTCTAGCCGTGTGTATTTCACCCCTCTGCATCTCCTCACCTTCGCTCCCTCAGCTGCCAAGACTCTGCAGATCTTCAACATAGAGATGAAGAGCAAGGTGAAGGCCCACAACATGACTGAGGAGGTCATGTTCTGGAAGTGGATTTCCGTGAACACCGTTGCCTTGGTGACCGAGGCAGCCGTCTACCACTGGAGCATGGAGGGGGACTCGCAGCCCATCAAAGTGTTTGATCGTCACGCCAGCCTGGCAGGATGTCAGATCATCAACTACAGAACCGACGAGCAACAGAAGTGGCTGCTGCTGATCGGGATCTCTGCACAGGTATGCACGCACACACACACACTCCCAGGCTCTCTCTCTCTCTCTCTCTCTCTCTCTCTCTCTCTCTCTCTCTCTCTCTCTCTCTCTCTCTCTCTTATATATATTTATATATATATATGCGCGCACAAGAAGAATTCAACCATGACAAGAATAAAAACAACAAAGACGAGGAGAATGAATATGGAAAGTTTGAGTGAAATGGATATCTTTCCTTCTGACGCATGCTCAACATCCTGCCCTCTCCCTTGCCAATATGTGCACATCTGAAGCGCCCCATTCCAGGCGTTCCGGGGTGAGATCAGAAAGCCTAAGAACAAGGTTTATACTCCAGTGACTCAGATAATTTATAGCAGGAACAAATCTTAATATCTGCAGCCTGCCTTTAGGAATCAATGATCCTCAAACCTCTTCCAACCCCTGAATGACTCAATCTTTCTGTATTCACACTGTGTGTCGCCCTGGACAAACGTGCCTCTTGAATCACTAAACAATAAACACTTCTCTCACCCTCATGAGTCTCTACGTCATTTTCTTGTTTTTTATATTGTTCCCGTGTGCAGCAAAACCGTGTGGTGGGGGCCATGCAGCTGTACTCGGTGGACAGGAAGGTGTCCCAGCCCATTGAGGGTCACGCCGCAGCGTTCGGGGAGTTCAAGGTGGAGGGAAACACCACCGCCTCCACCCTCTTCTGCTTCGCTGTGCGCTCCCAGGCGGGCGGCAAGGTAGGAGAGTTTGGAGAACGTACAGGAATGTGGCAAATCTCTTAAAATCGTGTGTAGAACTCTGGAGACTGGGTGGTTCTCACCACACGCACGAAAGCAGGCTCCAGTTATTTGGTGTCTCGTAGCTCCTATTTCGCAAAGCTGTGTTATTTTGTGCTGATGCACAGAACTCTGCGACCTGTGCAATTCATGGAGAACAAACTGTAGTTGGATATGTTATTATAGGTTGTTTTACATTAAGACTATGTGGACTTTACTGCAGACTTCTATTTCCCCCTCGATTAGTTTTGCCTGACATGGCGGCGCCGGTCGTGTCTTCTGTGTTCTAGTTGCATATCATCGAGGTGGGTCAACCGGCAACAGGCAACCAACCGTTTGCCAAGAAAGCGGTGGACGTCTTCTTCCCACCGGAGGCCCAGACAGACTTCCCCGTAGCTATGCAGGTGAGGAGCAACCGTTGTCTGGATGAAGCCTCGCCGACCAACAGCCCGGTTCACTGCATACGGCAATCGCGTCGCTGACACTTGTATGACTCTCTTCCGTGGTCCCCCAGATCGGTACGAAGCACGGGGTGATCTACCTGATCACCAAGTACGGGTACATCCACCTGTACGACCTGGAGTCGGGCGTGTGCATCTACATGAACCGCATCAGCGCCGAGACCATCTTTGTGACCGCGCCCCATGAGCCCACCTCTGGTATCATTGGGGTCAACAAGAAGGGGCAGGTGGGGAATTATTTCGTTTTTTATCAGTTTTCGATCCACCGTGAAGGAAATTGGAGAACCGTCTTAAAGGGATTTTTTGGGGGATTTGTTTAACAACATTATTATTATTATTGTTATTTTTGTAGGTGTTGTCTGTGTGTGTGGAAGAAGAGAATATAGTCAACTATGCCACCAACGTTTTGCAAAACCCAGACCTGGGCTTGAGGATGGCTGTGAGGTCCAACCTAGCCGGAGCCGAGGAGCTGTTTGCCAGGAAGTTCAACACTCTGTTCGCTCAGGGAAGCTACTCGGAGGCTGCTAAAGTCGCGGCTTCTGCCCCTAAGGTACAAACCTACACACGTATGCAGGCCAAGATTGTCTTTCATTTTTACCTGCCAGAGCAGAACATCTACCTGCCAAGAATTGTTTATTCTGTCTCCCTGATTTATTTTTACCTGCAAATGGTCTCATCTATCAATCAATGGGTGAAAATTAATGAATTTTTGAATCCTGCCTGTATGTGTTTTGAGCAGTATGTGGGGAAAGGGGATGGATATTGCTAACACATAACCATTCCATTTAAATGAATCAAACTGTGGCAGTGCTACGAACTTCCAAAGTGTAAATATTAGCTCATTCAACATAGCACTTCAAATAGTAAACCCGTGTACCGTCTAGTTTTTCTAATACCCAACCTCCCTGTTATCCCCATCCCAGGGGGTGCTGCGGACCGCGGAGACCATCAGGAAGTTCCAGGGTGTCCCGGCCCAGCCCGGCCAGGCCTCGCCCCTGCTCCAGTACTTCGGCATCCTCCTGGACCAGGGCCAGCTCAACAAGTTTGAGTCCCTGGAGCTGTGCAGGCCCGTGCTCCAGCAGGGACGCAAGCAGCTGCTGGAGAAGTGGCTCAAGGAGGATAAGGTCTGACGTCGTCTCCACATGCGTTTCCAAATTCCATTTCTAAACAAACCCTCGGTCTAGTTGGTCTTGGTCTTTCTTCTCTGTTTAGGTCTTGATAATATACATTAGGAGCTGTACTTTTATCAATCCCATATGGGAAATGTTTCTCTGTGGTTTAGCTTTTGTTGATATTCTAAACTGGTATTGTAGAAGGTTGATTGATGGATCAATGGATGAAGGAAACCTTACTACTCATGTACCTGATGTCTAATGGAACCGCTAAGCTGACTTTGTAGTTCTATCCAAAGGCAAAAGCAACACCTGATTCTGTATCTAACTCTGATCTCTAGAGGGTAAATAAAACAATTTTGAGTGACTGTTGGTGTCCTGTTTCAGCTTGAGTGTTCAGAGGAGCTTGGGGACCTGGTGAAGGCTTCAGACCCTACCCTGGCCCTCAGTGTGTACCTCAGAGCCAACGTCCCCAATAAAGTCATACAATGCTTCGCCGAGACTGGACAGTTCCAGAAAATAGTGCTGTATGCTAAAAAGGTAAAATTCTTGCTTCAAGTTAAGAACAGAAAAGTGTTTGTGCCTGTGTGTTTTTTGAGTAATGCGTGTGTGTGTATGTTTATTCAAATACAATTACCATCACTGATCCAATAAGCACACATATGTCAAGTTGACATGTTTAACATGAAACTTGATCGTCATTCAGCTTTTGGTTATCTGTGTGCATGTGTCTGGTTGTCAATGTTTACGATTAGCATTTATTATACTAATCCTAAATGAACATTATTAAATGTAGGTTTAATTCATCTTAATTCTATATTGTTATCCCAGGTGGGCTACACACCGGACTGGATCTTCCTTCTGAGGAATGTGATGCGGGTCAGTCCAGACCAGGGGCTGCAGTTTGCTCAGATGTTGGTCCAGGATGAGGAGCCACTGGCTAATATCAACCAGGTACAATACAGCGTATACGGCCAAAACACTGAATCATTCTGACCCTCATTGACCTCACTGACCACTGCCTTTTTGTATACTCTTCTACACTTCTAAACCGCATATCAGTACACACACGCACACACAATTGGCCAGTGTGGGAGACTCCCATCTGTGTTATGCCAGATGTGGCAGCAATGCAAGGAATGCAGTGACTCTTTGACCCCCGGCCCTCCTGCCTAAGCCCCATCCTCTCTAGCCTCGTCCCATCTCCACCAGGAAGCCACCCCTGATGCTCTTAAGATTCAGCTGCGTGCCTGTTGCACATCTTGTCAAAAGCGCTGATGAAGAACATCTGGCCAGCAGGCCCGTGCTTCTGAACACCCAACCCAAAGAGGGCTGTTTTAGCCCCTTGTATGCTTATTATTCCTTGTGGTTCGTAAAGATGTATGCAAAAAGTCATCCCAAGAATCTTAACCTTTCTCCCATGGTATGTGCTCCATCTCCCTGCTCCTCCCTCCCTTGCCCTCTCCTGCCCTCTCTCCTCTCTCCACTCCCTTTGGTAGATAGTGGATGTGTTCGTGGAGGGCAGTCTGATCCAGCAGTGTACCTCATTCCTGCTGGACTCCCTGAAGAACAACCGTCCGGCCGAGGGACACCTACAGACACGCCTGCTGGAGATGAACCTCATACACGCCCCTCAGGTAGACCCATCCATCGGCTAAAACCGCAATCCTTACAGGGGGCCAACCGGCAGCTACCGCACTTTAACAGGCCACGTGCTGAGTCATCACGCTCCTCTCTCTGCAGGTGGCAGATGCGATCCTCGGGAACCAGATGTTCACCCACTACGACCGGCCCCACGTGGCCCAGCTGTGTGAGAAGGCGGGCCTCCTGCAGAGGGCGCTGGAGCACTTCACCGACCTGTACGACATCAAGCGGGCCGTGGTGCACACGCACCTGCTCAACCCGGAGGTAAAGCCCCGCCCCCTGAATAAAGATTGGGTATGTGTGCCGTACCGGTCCACTGAAGGAGTAACGGTCACCCGTAAAACAGTTCTGATAGAAGGGAGTACGGTTGCTGCGTCATAAGCCTCCTGAAAAGAATCACAGCCTGCAATACTTTCATTTGCATCATTTTGCAGACGCTTTTATCCAAAGCTACTTACAACCATTCATGGCGGAGTTAACCATGCAAGGCGACTGCCAACTTGTCTGGAGCAGTAAGGGCTAGGTGTCATGTACAGGCACACTTCGACAATCAGGAGGAGACGGGGATTGAACTAGCAACCTTCTGGTTACAAGTCAACCCGCTCTACTGCCTGTGCGTAGCCGACCCTGACTCCTGTTGTTGTCCTTGTTTATAGTGCGACCGCTGACCGCATCGGTCCAGGACGCGTTCTCACAAACCGGACCAGTGTTGAAGCCTCATTATGACCTTTGTGTTTCCCTCTGTTGTGATCGTCTCGCTTCTAGTGGCTGGTGAACTTCTTTGGCTCGCTCTCGGTGGAGGACTCGGTGGAGTGCCTGCGGGCGATGCTCTCCGCTAACATACGGCAGAATCTGCAGCTCTGCGTCCAGGTGGCGTCCAAGTACCACGAACAGCTGGGCACCCAGACCCTGGTGGAGCTCTTTGAGTCCTTCAAGAGCTATGAGGGTAGGTTCAAGGGAGGGAGGGAGATAGAGAGAGAGAGAGAGAGTGAGAGATCTAACTGTAATGTACGCCTATCATACAGTACAGTATAGTGAAAGAAGAGTCTGAAGAAATGGACTGTATTATATATTTGGTGTTCACACAAGACAGTATGTTTTTAACTGAGACTAGATAGAGAGGAGATTCAAGTGGATTTGAAGAAGAGACGTATGAAAAATCTGTTGTTAGCAACCAACGCTGTTTTCTCCCACTGTTTCGTCTCCACTCTAGGCTTATTTTACTTTTTGGGGTCGATTGTAAACTTCAGCCAAGAACAGGATGTCCATTTTAAGTACATCCAGGCTGCTTGTAAGACTGGCCAAATCAAAGAGGTTGAGAGGATCTGCAGAGAGAGCAACTGCTATGATCCAGAAAGGGTCAAAAACTTCCTCAAGGTAAACATTCTCTCTAGTACTTTATTGTGACCGAATGCATGACTGGTGTCTTATGTGGTGTTCTGTGGTTGAGTTTTACTTGTGGTGGACCACTGCATTATTATCAAGACCTTTTGCCAACCACCACCTTATATGTAAACAGTAAAACATTAATGAATAAACTTTCATCCACAAAGAACAACTGTTTACAGGAATTCCTCTTTGAAATTAAAAAAAACACTGGGGTAAAATGGGTAAAAAAAACACAATACTATATTAACGTTATTGAGAGTTTATTTGATCTACATTGTTTTTGCGATTATTGTAAAGGTATCAAAAAAAAAAAAAGGCACAGTCGACTCATCTATTCATCCGATCGAGAATATAACGTGGCAAGTCATTATTTGTGTTCTTCAGGAGGCTAAGCTCACAGACCAGCTCCCCCTGATCATCGTGTGTGATCGCTTCGACTTTGTCCACGACCTGGTGCTCTACCTCTACCGCAACAGCCTGCAGAAGTACATTGAGATCTATGTACAGAAGGTACTAACACAGACGCTTTGGGTGCTTTCGCTTTCTGACTATTAAAAAATGTCTACAATAGGGCCCCTTTTACTTATTATCATTAAGACCTCTGCAAAATAATGATTCTGAAATGTAGAGTCAACATTTTGGGTCCATCTCTGGTAATAGATATCCAGCCCCAGTTCCCCTCCAACCCTTCTCTCTTTGTTGATTGGTCTTTCGGGAGATTGTCCATTGTCTCTTTGTAGCAGCTGGCTTCTGATATGTCCCTGACATCTTGGAATTGATGCGCCGCACAAAATACTTTCACTAGTGGTCTGTATCACTTTATAGTCCAGGAAGTGCTTCGCTGAGCAGAACCATTAGCTGAACCAATAATGGGCCAAATCGAATTTGCAGATTTTCTTTCCTCCACTTTACGGTGGAGAGATGTTACAGGCTTTGGATTTCACGGTTCCCCTCGTGAGATAATAATATAGTAATATTCCCCAATTAACTCTCACTCATGTGTCCAACCAATAAGGAAAAGTAGGATTTGTACACTAGCACCACTTTGAGGTCTGCTCACCCGGTGGAGCTCCATGTATGAGGTGTGTTTTGAAATGGGTGGCCGCTTGTCCTCCAGGTGAACCCCAGCCGTCTGCCAGTGGTGATCGGGGGTCTGCTGGACGTGGACTGTGCCGAGGACGTCATCAAGAACCTGATCATGGTGGTGCGAGGGCAGTTCTCAACCGACGAGTTGGTGGAAGAGGTGGAGAAGAGGAACAGGTATTTGTTATAATAGATAACTGATCTATGGTAGGTAGGTTACTGCTACGAGGATCCTGTGTGTGTGTGTGTGTGTGTGTGTGTGTGTGTGTGTGTGTGTGTGTGTGTGTGTGTGTGTGTGTGTGTGTGT
>JAOPJL010000141.1:10209623-10226437 GCA_027123545.1 Trisopterus esmarkii | reverse complement strand
AGCAGTGTCCTGCCACTTTTCTACTTCGCCTCACACTCTGTACTACACACACTACGACGACGCCTGAAATAATAAGCACACAGACGTTCTAGCATTTAGAAATAAATATTTTTCTGCAGCCACAAATATTTCCATTCCTCCTCCAAAGCACAGAAATGCCTATATGCATTTTTACCTCTGACTCTTTGCTATCTACCTCCAATAATGCAACTGCATTTGATGCTTAATGTATAAATATATAAATGTAATATTTTGCTTTATACATTTTCTACTATTTACGTGTAACGTGTATGTGTCTATATAGCAATGATTATGTGTATCCACCTGTTCATTTTGTTTGTTTCCTTTTTTAGATCCTTGTTTCCATGTCTTTGATTAATTTTACATTTCGCCACATTGATCATAACAAATCACTTTCATCCGAATGTACATGCCATCTTTGAATGTGTGTCAAATCAATCGACTCTCAGGGGTTTCAACATGGAGTTTTTGTCCCCCCCCCCCATCGATCTATGGTTCAATACCTGCCGTCAACAAGGCTGTTAATGTAGATATCAAACAGTGAAATATAAATTAAAGCTACTTGGTGTTTGTTATTGGTTATATAAGCTAGGGTGGAACAGATTCCAAATTGGTATCGAACCGTTCCACCTGTCCATGGCTGTACGCAGTTACTTTATAGTTTTGTTTTCCCTGTCTCCATCTCATTCCAAAAACAAACCAAAAATTTGATTGGCTTTAAAGGGGAGTTTTTAACAACACTGCTGCGTCTTGCAAAAAGTCACACCTCTACTCCCTAGCTGTAGACTAGCTGCCAGCTTGTTGCTTCACTCCCTTCTCTCATTAGCAGACTCTCCATCTCCTCCCTCTCATCCTACAGTACACAGCTCTTAAGGACAGCCGGAGTACCTTAGCGGTTACTGTGTTACATAAGGCCCCTATGTGTTTAACATGTCCACTAAATAACAGCCTATGCTCAATGAGCACATGTCTCTGGCTCTGTTCTGCTCACTGGAGGATTGGTTTCAGGTTCTGGAGAACGATCTGCCTTGACTTAAAAAGAGAACCCTGCCATGTGTTTCCCTTGTTTATGTGTATTTATTTATTTTCTTTCCAAGCAAGCAAGCAAGGATATTATTAGGGCAGCACTGCATACTCTTGTACACTGTTGATTAGTGAAAAATAAACAAATATACAGCCACTTTTTTTTCTCTCATGGTCAGTTGAAGTCACAAACTGGTTTATTATTAGCTTGTATCACATAATACAAAGCTTTGAATTGCTCTGAATTTTATTACCTGTGTAATATTTCGTGACTTAAAGTGTTCAAAACATCATCAAAGACCATGGATAACATTGCTGGTTTTCCCCAGGAGTAGTTACAGGTGTGGGCCTGGTGTTGATTATTATATTCCCAGTTCGACCCGTGCTCACATGCACCAATTACATTTAAAAAGGGTGTCTGCTGGGCAATTCAGAACAAAAAAGCAAACATGAATCTGTTAACATATTTTGGGTGGAATTCTTGGAATTTCTTGGAATAGTAAAAATGGAATGTGAATTTCTGTGAAATCACCCACGGCGTATAATATTGGGGTATTTTCCTATAATTTAGGGTTTGTTTAGACAGGCAGAAGGTGAGGTAAGAAGGAGTGAAACTGTTCCCCCTGTAAGCACGCCATGTTCTTCTGGTACACTGACAGATCCTGTTACGCGACAATGTTTCAGCCTCCACCATGATAGTGAAACCTTTTCTCTTAGTAGAATTGTTGCTATTCCTGATGGATTCATTACCGATCATTTGTATTGAACCAACTGTCACATGCTGATTCTTGATTCTTGTGAGCGTGCGTGTGCTTGAAACCATTAACCACATGAAATGATGGTGACTGACCCAAACTAGTATTGTGGAGCAAGTTAAGTCTCAGAGTAAAACATCAACCTGAACTCCTTCCCCTCTCTCTCTCTATCTCTCTCTCTGTCTCTCTCATCCCCTCCCCACCACACCACCCATCCCTCTGCCATCCTCATCCTCAGCATCATCATCATCCTCCGCATCCCCCCCCCCCTCCCCTCCCAGACTCCCCTCGGTCAGCACAACCCTTTCTTTCCTCGTACTACAACAGTGGCAATACAGTGCTGCTGGCCTGTCAGTCCGTGCAGCCTCTCTGAAGCTGGCTTTAACCCCATGTCGGCCGTGGCCCAGCGCCGCTAACCCGCTGTCCAAAGGGCAGGAAGGCCCGTCTCTGGCCCAGTGCCTGATGGGCTCTGACAGCAGTGTGTTCTGGGATTACGCCCGCTGAAAAGAGCGGCATTCCATCACTGTCGGCCTTTGTCGCAGCGTGGCCATTGTTTGCTTACGACAAGACAGCTGTTCAAAGACCGCCCAGCCCCGCGCGCGGCGTACAGGGAGAGGGCATTTCCGCTTACTGACGCCAGCGCTCCAGCATAGACCTGTGCCTTAATAGAAATAAAGTATATATATCATATATATTTTTGTGGGGGGTTTCTATGATAGTATGTACAGTAGATACATATACAAGCATATGATGGGTGCAGGCCTACATATTATGGATATACGTACGTACAGACAGACAGAGGGACATACAGGTATGCAGATTGCTAGACAGAGAGACAGAAATAGATAGAGGGATGGATACACTATGCTAGTGAGGTTTTTTTTGTGTGCAAGTGTGTATTTGCCAGCGTCTACTAACAGTGCTTCCTAATGAGGGCCTGTGCATTGCCCTCTGGAAGCAGCTGGACTATATCAGAGGAATGATAATGAATAGCCGCCACCGCACCGGGATGCAGACGATTTACAGCAACACAGCTGGAAGACTGCAGGGCTAAACACAGTCTTCCGACACCATTGAGCAATTAATGACAGAACCTACCATCAAGTAGTAGCCATTTTAATTCCGCTGGATAACAAAGAAGGGAAAAAGACTAAGCAAGGCCATGGGGCCTTTTGTTTTAAAAAGAAGGCTTAATAATGACAACTGTATTTGGTGGGGTTGTATTTAGAGGTGGGGGCTCAGTAAGGTGTACATTTTACCTAAAGGTTTAAAGAAAGAAGCAAAAACTAGATTAGCAAAGATAATCTCATAGCAGCATCTTGAATTTTGTACAAAATCTATATAGAAATTCACATTTTTCACAGGAGCAATCTTGGTTTTGACCAGAAATCATCACTCAAGGTAGTAGTATACAAAAATAGCTCCATACTGAGAATGAGACTAGGGCGTCACCTAGTGGTACTTTTTGACAACTTAACTTTAAACTCAAGAGTTGCAATTCCAAGTGTAACTGAACTGACCATGGAAGCCAGATTCACAAGAGGAGTTAATCAGAAATGTGATTGTAAGAATGTCATGAAATAATCACATATTTTTCTGAATCATTTTATATCATTTCATTATCAAATATTTTTTTATTTCTTACTGATAACCATCTTTTTAAATAATGTTGTTAATGTTAATCTGTAAGTATTGGTGGTTCAGTTATAAAACAAAGACAATTCGTTTAATGTTATTTAATAGTTTTCAAGTCAGTGGTTTCTCTAGTCTCATATTGTAGGTCATTGAAAGTGTTTTCCTCATTATGAAATTAAACTTTTTATATTCACAGAATGCAGCTCCACTGTTCACATTATATCTGCCTCAAAAACATCCTTATTCATGTCACAAATACATCTCAAAAAGATATGCACTACAATGCAACGTGATGCAACCACACTTGGAAAAATAATACAACTAATGAAAAGTGGTAAAGAGAAAAGCATTTGGGGGATTTTTAAACCAGGCACAACAAAAAAAGAAAATTAAGTAAGGCAAAATTTATTAAGCAAAACGTAAGATGTTAAGATTCCTTGTTTGGTAAAAACATTTTCGGGTCTATCCCAAATAAACAGACATAAAAAACATGCAGAACAGCTATGACTTTCTGGCTACCAGTTAGACATGTATTCATGTTCTTGCTGCTGGAGCATGAGCACATATAGTATAGTCTCTGTACATATCTCCTTCCAAACTGATGAAACTAAATCAAATGTGGTCAACCAGTTGATTTCCTTAAAAAAAAAAAAGAAATATTTAAATGAAAATTAGACTAAATGTACTCAATTGAGTCCAGCTGGACACACATACATACATAATAATATTCCATTCAGTAAAAAACTGACAGATGGGCTTTAGGCATCATGGGCTCTAACCACCTGTGTTAGTAGGCAGGAATAAAAAAAAGAGCAAGATCCATATAAGCAAAAAAGCTAAATAGCCTATAACAATGTATTTTTCATTGATATACAATAATAGTGATGTCAATTCAGCATGGACCGGTTTGATACCCAGCAATAAAGAGGCCATCTACTTCTGTCCCTCCCAACGCTTGCATGGAAGTTGGTTTTATTTTAGGTTTTTGATTTGTTGGTTGGTGTTGTTGATCTTCAGGTCCATCTTATCAACCTTGTTCATCAGGGAATCTAGGGAGTCATCCTGACTCTCTATCTCCGACTGCAGCCCCAATCCCAAGCCCTTCAGTCTGCTCAGTCCCAGGCACATATCATCTGAGTAGGACACACAGAACAGCTTTAGGGTCAGACTAAGCTGTTTTTAAGGTGAGATAATATACCACCAGATGCGATTAGGCGTTACAAGCTGTTGTGATGTCAGAACACACCTCGGGGGGTTTAAGGTCACCTTTAATATAACGGCTACATGCATCACGTGAAACGGGCTATATCCCTTTTAATACCATTTAAAGATCTTAAGAGAAAGCTTTCCGTACCTAGGTTATTGTCCAGGGTCTGGTGAGCCGCCCTTAGATGCTGGTTCCTAGAATATCCGTTCTGTACAGATGGGCCTTCATCTACTGATGCAGAAGCTCCAAATCCTATTATTGAAAAGACATGTTAATGTGACCTAGGTTTTAACCCAGGATAACACAGAATGAAAGTGCATGTGCTATGAACCTCTCACCTGCTGTATCGATCTTTCTGAGATTGGGGTGACTGGCCTGGTACTTATCTTCATGTCCTCTACTGGAGGACAGGGCATTCTGCAATCTGAGCATGAAACAAAAGGTAAACAGATAAGCATGGCTAACCTGTGGAGGGAGGGGCAGTCAATGTCAAAGCACTGAGTAAATGCAAATGGAATGTAACAATTCTGGTACATGGTAATGGATGTAAAGAAACGATAAAATAAAGGATGCAAAGTCAGTTGCTACGAAACAACCCACCTATTTATCTCATATATGAATATAAAATCACATATATTAAAAAAGATACATCATCATCATACTAGTGTAATGTCTTAAAGAGGAAAAGATTGAGTCTTACTTGTCGCTAGCCTGGTAAGAGTTGTTCTGCACAGGCGGTGGCTTGGTTTCTGGCTTGGCCTTGAAGTAATTCACAAGACCTCCCCACACACTCTTGATGCTGTTGATGTGTCTTTGGCTGTTCTTCATGTCTTCCTCCATGTTGTCAACCATCTTCTCTGTCCTTTTCAGAGCCTCCCCCTGACGCATCAGCTCCTAACAATAAGAAAAGGAGAGGTTGCACAATGAATGGAGTTCTCTCTATAACAGATTATACATAATTACTACACAGATAAGTTTTACAAGTTTTGTAAACATACCTCTGCAGTGTCCACACCCATCTTCTCTGATTCATAGATGAGGCCAAGGGACCGGTGGCTGCTGTCCACCGCAGACTTGGCTGTGCGCATCACCTCCTGCTGCAAGTGTCTTTGACGCCTCTCAGCATCACTCAATCCTCTGTCGTTGTCATCGATTCCCCCGACGTTGGACCCACACGCTCCATCCTCTTCATCATCATCTGCAAACGGGTTGCTGGATTTGGGATAAGCCATCTGAACACAGATTAGGAAGGAAAAGACAGGAAGCCGTCAGAAGGAGATCAAACTTGCATACTAATATGCAGGACATAAACACTACCTAAAAATATAGATGTCAATAATAGTAGGGAAAGCTAACGGTAGACAGACCTCTACACCACAGCTGACCCCGCTCTCAATTATTCAGATTAATTATTGGAATAGTCCTATGATATTGACGTCTAAGTCCTCGTTTAATTTAAGTAAAACAACGTTACAACTTTGACTCCGAGCATGATTCAAAGGTAAATGCTCTCCCTTGGCAACTGGTTGTTGTAGCTTGAAGCTAACACAAATGGTGTTTACCTTGAAAGCAGGGAACCACCACACCTATAACACTGATCGACACAGAACGGAGCACTGAAATATGCAATATCACCTCATATAAAATGTCACACAGATAAAAAAAACACAGAATGTACAGACCTTTGACCGAAGCTTTTCGGGCTCTATCAGCTGACGACGAGACACTTCCGCCAAACACTTCCGGTGACGTCACTGCTTGTTGTCAAATACGCCTTCGAATAATTATAATTTAATATCCCAGTATTCAACAGACACTATCCAATAACCTATTCGATTTTCATGTATACAGTTTGAAACTTTTTTTATATTAATATCAACTTGAACGCTTAGTACTACATTACGTAAAGTCGAGCTATACTAATATTGTACCAGAAGGCTTTCCGTACTGCGGGATACTAGCCCCGCCACGGCCACCGAGAGCTCCAGCAACAGCACTCCCCTTATTATCGCTCCTCTCCCGGTCAATTTACCTCGATGCTGGGTGAACCCTACAATGTCTGCTTTGGGAGGTGGAACGAGGGGGTTTTATTTTAACACGGTGCTATCCTTGGCCCGCTCATTGGCTGTACACCGTCCCGCGCCTCTTGAAAAGGTAAGAAGAATAAAGAGATCGGTCGAGAAAGGACCGATTGCAGTAGTATGCAGCAACAGGGTTGTTTAGACTCAACGCACTTCGCTTCCGCACAGGCGGTGGCGTTTCTGACGTGTAAAGCCGAAGTTCAGGCTATGTTTGACAGTTGTGCATCGTATGTAGTATGACATAGATGTTTTCCGTTGCGGTGTCATTTGTAATCCTGTGAGTAAACAAAGACACAGTGTGTGTGACTTCGTTGGTACTCAAGGTTTAAATAGTGTTTCAATTTCACCAGTAGCGTTGCGCACTGCAGTCTAACAGGTTAGACTACCGCGACTACGTGTTGAATGGAAGAAAATATAACAGAATCGTGCCCTTGAAGGAACAGTTACACAATTAACCATTATCTCACGGATTGTCATATACACATTGCATTTAAAGTATGAACATAATGTTTATGTGATGTCTTTTTCTATGTCCTATCTGATATGCTTGGCTTCCTCTAGGTCCAAAAGTTACAATGCATGTGTCCAGTAGAGGTACGTGGGGTGTTCACACTGGATGTGAGACGCAGAGATGCTGTCATTGCGCTGGCTGTGTTCCTCGTGGAATCTGAATTACAGGTAGGGGATGGTCTGTATTGTGTAACCTAGCAGTATGGGTGTAAAACATTTAAAGTTTCCTGTCTGATTAAGTATATATGATCTTGGAGAACATGTTTTCTGTAAAATTCTGGTTACAGTTAACAAGTATTAAAGTGCTAGTATGATGTACATAGCATGCAATGCAAAGTCACAGGCTACACATCAAGAAGAGAGAGAGAGAGACGCACACACACACACACACACACACAGTAATCTTATGCTCTTGATCAGATTAGGGTAATGACTAAAATGGCTAAGCATAACAACTTTCTGATGGTATGTGACGATAACGTGATCCCTTTTAGTCGCTCTACAACACTTTTGAATTAGATGTAGAATTCACAAAAGTACTACTACTAGACGTAGTGGTGTCTGAGAGAAGCTCATTAATGGATGAGTGAAAAAATAATTATCGACTTGTGCAAACAAGGGTAGTGTTTAGATTTTTTTTTTTTTGCTTTTTCCGGCAGCACAAAGACATACTTGTTTCCTACTTGCTGGGCCTGCTGAAGGGGCTACCGCGGGTCCAATGGATCGAGGAAAGCTTGGGGAAAAAAGGAAGGGGTGAGGGGAATGTTTTGGTGTTAAGCCTTTTGTTTTCATGTGTTTTACTGCATAACCTATGTTTTCATTTTAATGTCACCGTAACAATCTCACAACTCCCTGGGAGCAAATGTTATTAACTGTTATTGTAAAAACTGCAATCATGTCATTTGTGTTACCGCTTTGTCAGCCAGGTGCTCGATATCTACATTAAATGTCAAGAAGCATATATAATGCACTTGGTATTAATGGCTTATTCATCACTTAATTACATATTCTCCAAGTTTATCCACTCAGCTATATTGATGTCTTCTTCCCTTCTTCTCTTCAGAGTCTCTTCCTGTGGCAGAAAACTTCAGTTTTTGCCTTGTAACCCTGTTGTCCGATGTGGCCCAGAATGACCCAGACTCCAGAGCGCAGGTGGGTGAGCTCTGGGTATCGCTGTAGAAGGCTTCTTGTTTTCAACATAGCACACAACATCATGCAGCTGGCTGCTCTATTTTCGAGCAACTAATTGTAGCTAATTAGTGCAACTAATTGCAGTGATTAAGCTCCATGCATTTCCAACACCAGATTCTGGATGCTGTCATGCAAGTCATGCAGAGTCTTCAGGAGATGTGTCAGACCCCAGAAAACCACGATCAAGGTACACACGCACACACATTCGTATACCTACACGCACACACACAGAATCAGCACCTAACCGACCTGTGCTTTCTCCCTACAGTTTACCTGTGCAGGTATACTGTCCCGTGCCTGATCGGTGTGATGCGTGCGTTCGGTCGCTACAGCAACACAAACGAGGCGCTGCTGTCCAAGCTGTTCCCCAGAGACGCCCCGCAGGCCCGCCAGGTCACGGAGGAGACGGAAGGCGTGCGGCGTCGGTCCTTCAACGACTTCCGCTCCATCCTGCCCTCGTCGCTGCTGACCGTGTGCCCGACGGACACTTTACGCAGACGCACGGGCACCCACTTGGATGTCTCCACGCAGGTGTGTTGGTGTGGGTGTGGGGCAAGGGACTGAAATAAACAGGGGGATCGGTGCATTTCGCCTCCTAAATATGAAATGGATTTGAGTCATTGAATGTTGATCTGTAATCCGACAAAATGTTTTTTCCCAACATTTTAACCTATTGCCCTGGAAAATATACAGGAAGAAAATACATGCATACATTTAAAACCTTGCTTTCCTACCGTGCTTTGGGGTGTGAGGATGTGTGTGTGTTTGCATGTGTGGTTGAGGTTTCTCAACCACACATGCAAAGAGTATGAAGGAAATTAGAAGGTTGTTTTTCCTTTAGTGTGTTCAGTCGATTATAGAATGAATGGAAAATATGAAATAATTATGATGACGACCGGTTTTATGTCATCCTTATTAGGTCAGTCCAGACCCTGGAGGTCATTCACCCTGCTCCCCCACAACACCGGGCCCCCACCTCTTTGAAGGTACAGGCTCAACTGTAACTTACAGATTATTTGATCATGTGTTTAACTCTCAACACTGTGCCAGCTTCAGCTCCCACATCATGATTAAACAATACAGAAGTAGTGCCGTGGTAACACTTCCTCACTCCTTACAGGTTCTGTATTCAATACACCCCCAAAGAGCTATTTTAATAAAATGATATATTCACACATTATGAGTTATCTTTTGGGAATGCAATTCATTTAATCTTTGCCCATTAACAACAGCATTTAGTTAACAGCATATCAGCATGTAATATGAAGATACAGCAATGTAATATATAAATACCAAAAAGTGTTTTGCTCTCATGCATTGTGCAGGTGAGATGGACACACATTCATTTCCTCATGTACTGAGAAATCTTCACATGCCTGTATTGTGTATAGCCACACCTGTTGTTATCCGTCCTTCCAGGTGCCTATTTCCCTGACTGTAGTACAGTAGACCCGGACCAGTACTTCACCACAGTCGGCTCCAGTTTCTCCATGTCTCCTCTGCTGTTGGGAGGAGGCGGAGAGGAGCTGGAGGTGCCAGTACAGTTGCTCAAACAGCTTCTTAGCATGGTACGTTACCTGCGTTTTCCTCTCATTTCAAAATATAACATACATGGGTATCACAATGCTAACTGCCATGGTAGGTTGAAATAGGGGGTGGAAATATCACTGGGGAAATGCCCCAACAAATGTACTACGTTCTTTCTTTAAGCAAAAGTTACTATTTTTGGTTTCTTTCCTACGCAGGTGAAGGATTTTGTTTCGGAGTCCTTCCTAAAGTCAATGGATGCGACAATGCTGGAGGTGACCGAGGTGTGTAGGGTACTGCTCACTGTGTAGCGGCGTCATGAACAATGTCTCACAGCATGTCCTTTCCTTTAACTGATATGTGTTGTGTTTATTCCACAGAGTAATCCAGCCACCAACCTCTATTACAGAACCTTCAGCGATCCGCTCTATGTCTGCGTGTTTAAAATGCTCAGAGACACCCTTTACCACATGAAAGGTAACACAGCAGACCCATGTACCTTGTTGTCCGTTAATTCGCTGCATATGGTACAAAGTGTTAGAAATAGATAAATTAGCGAGAGTATACGTGTCCACCACCCGTAGTTATGTTGCGATAGCTCTAGCACTAAGTTATAACACTGAATGTACACTTTCTGCTCTGGACTCAGCCCTGCAGGCGACGTTTGTGCGCGAGGTGCACGATTTCGTTCTGGAGGAGTTCAGCAGCAGCCAGTCGGAACTGCAGCGCGTCTTGCACGACACGGGGGGCGTGCACGGCGAGGCCAGCTCGCTGAAGCTGCGTTGCCAGGCCAACGCCGCCTGCGTGGACCTCATGGTGTGGGCGGTCAAAGACGAGCAGGGTAATTGATCTGGGCCGCGCCGCGGTGCAGGCGTCGCCTCACACATAGACTGGGGGGGGGGGAAAATGCTGGGGTTTGGTATCCATGCTGACGGTCGGATCTTTATTCCCGCCGTCGCTCTACACAGGGGCGGAGAACCTGTGCACCAAGCTCTCCGAGAAGCTCCAGTCCAAAACCTCCAGCAAGATCATCATCGCTCACATGCCTCTCCTCATCTGTTGCCTCCAGGTAACGCACCCCGTCCAAACCGTGGGACAGACCGTCACTCTAGTTTCCACTTCAAATTTTCAATCTATAGTTCTTCCTTTTTCTTCCTTTTTTTGGTAAATACTGTGACCCATCTCGCAAAATGTCAACTGTTCCATAACCTATATGTCAGTCTTTTATGTTGTTGATATTTCTTTGTTTGAATCTGTGTTTATTTGGTTGCATATCAACACCGATCTATAAAACAATACAAACATCATATATATCACAGCTGAATAAATGCATGGGATAGTTTGAGTGCATAATACTTTTTCTGTTGTGTACCACTCCGGTCACCCTCTCTCTCTCTGCCGTCTTCCAGGGCCTGGGGCATCTGTGTGAGAGGTTTCCAGTGGTGGCCCACTCAGCCTCCACCTCCCTCAGGGACTTCCTGGTGGTCCCCTCACCTGTGCTGGTTAAGCTCTTCAAGTACCACAGCCAAAGCAACGCAGGTACAAATAATGCATCCACAATTGTCTGAAAGGAAGTGTGTGTGTGTGTGTGTGTGTGTGTGTGTGTGTGTGTGTGTGTGTGTGTGTGTGTGTGTGTGTGTGTTTGTGTGTGNNNGTGTGTGTGTGTGTGTGTGTGTGTGTGTGTGTGTGTGTGTGTGTGTGTGTGTGTGTGTGTGTGTGTGTGTGACTAATATATATTTTAATACAATTTGACATTATCAAGACAAACCTCATCGTAATCAATGACATAGTTACTACATAGCACGCTTGCTGAAAAACTGCAATGCTTTGAAGAATAGCATGTTCACATTCATCAACAGGATTGTGGTTTGGCAATCTGGCCAATAGCATGGCAGGAGGAATGTACAGGGTCATTACATTATGCTGATGTAATTCACAGTAAACTGCTGTTGCTGTCAGAAGCAACATGTTTCTAATATTGATCTAGACTATGCGGTTCAGTGACGGGGCAACAGCATGCAAAACACGACTGAAATGCAATTCATGTTATTGATTTTCTATTGTGGTTTCCCAGCAGGGACTAGATGCTTTCACATAGAGCTGAAGCCTATTATATAACTATTTATATAAGCACTTCGTAGAAAATTATTGATTTTCTTCTGTGGAAGGCCGACATCCAAATCTAATTGAAATCCTCTGCTGTAATTCTGGATGTGCTTTGGTGTGGCTTACCTTGTTTTTGTTGTTGTTGTTGTTGTTTTTAAAGGCACAGGAGAAATTAGGATCAACGTGACCAATGAGCATTCACAGTCGACCTTCACCATGCTATCGAACAGAAAGGACCAGTCCTCGATGTATGAACAGCTGCGAGACATCTGCATTGACAACATCTGCAGGTCAGTCGCAAAGCACTGGCTTTCCATTCAGTTAGTTAGTGGCAGGATGGTGGGAGTTATTCCCATCTGGAGGCGATGTCTGTTTGAACATTGGCTGCTCAAATTGGTGATTGATTGATTTTGAAGCAAAGCACCTAACCAGTGTTCCTAAGTAATCACACACTGCTCCCGAGTGCCCCGTTCACAACAAATATCTGCAACACATAAAATAAAACCGGACCTTGAAGCACATGAGTTGACCTGTAAATAAAAGAACCACATGACGTGTGTGGGTGAATGTGAGGCATTATATCCTCATCCATCATATAGTGTGTACAAAGGTGACGATAAGTGAATTTCCTACTTTATTTACCTGTGCAGGTGTCTGAAGGCGGGTCTCACCATGGATGCTGTCATTGTGGAAGCCTTCCTAGCTAGCCTATCCAACCGGCTCTACATCTCTCAAGAGAATGACAAGTAAACATTTGAATAATTTTGGCAATTCAAACTTCGTAAATGTGGCATCCGAGTATCATCCATTCCTATCCATCTCTTCACTTTATCCACACTCACTCACTCACTCACACAATACAAAGATTTGTTAACTTTGCATTTTCTACTTTTCATTTATTTGATTTTTATTTTACATAATCGCTTTAACACACAAAGTCCTTCTATGAGAAACGGTTCAATTGCATTTATCTGAGCCTAGTACTTAATGCTGTGTCCCAGGGATGCTCACTTGATCCCAGAACACACCATCCGGGCCCTGGGCCACATCTCGGTGGCTCTGAGGGACACTCCTAGGGTCATGGAGCCCATCCTGCAGATCCTGCAGCAGAAGTTCTGCCAGCCTCCCTCCCAGCTGGACGTGCTCATCATAGACCAGCTGGGCTGCATGGTCATCACAGGAAACGTGAGAACGTGTAACAAACAGACACACACGCGCACACGCACACACCACTATATTTGGTGCTTTTCCAGCGGCGTGACGCACACTTTCCTCTGTCTCCTTCTCCATAGCAATACATCTACCAGGAGGTGTGGAACCTGTTCCAGCAGATCAGTGTGAAAGCCAGCTCTGTGGTCTACTCAGCCAAAGACTACAGAGACCAGGGCTATAGGTCTGCATACAATTTCATCCCGTTTACACAGACTTTTAATGCTGCCATGTGGATGCTCCTTCCATATGTATCGCCGTGTATACTTTTAGTCAAGTAAAGTCATGGCTTTGTATTTGAACCCGGTCTTCTTTCTCCCCAAGGCATTGCTCCCTCGCCGTGATAAATGCTCTTGCCAATATCGCAGCCAACCTACAGGGGGAGCCACTAGTGGACGAGCTAATGGTCAACCTGCTGGAATTGTTTGTCCAATTGGGCCTGGAAGGAAAGAGGGCCAGTGAGAGAGCGTTGGACAAGGGGCCGGCTCTTAAGGTGCATCCATAGGAGCCAACATGAGCAGAGAAATATATTGACGGCAAGGACACAATTGTGTTTGTATTTGAACGTTTGCTTTCTTTATTGTTTCTCAGGCATCAGGCAGTGCTGGCAACCTGGGGGTCTTGATTCCAGTCATAGCTGTGGTAAGTATGGATGTTGGACCCCTCTTCCAAAACAACTCTGATTTATTTCACACTATAGAGGTTATAGTAGCGAATACATCTGGGAGGGTATTGGTTAGTATTTAACTTTTCGGACAAATATTTACCCGGTGTGTCACAGTTGCTACCCATCGATTTGGTTGGGTTGCAGCGTGTTGACATTTTCCATTTCAAACATAACATTTAATGAATGAGAACAAAGAGAAGATGTTTAAAGTAACTTATCGTGTGCAGTTTCCAGTGCATTCATTTATTTATTTTTAAAAGACGACTAGATCAATCTTCTTAAAGAAAAAAAGGATATATTAAGAAATGTATTCTGACCCTTTTCTCCTATTGGTTAGTTTGGTTTTTACTTATTCATGATTTAGTTATGTTGTGCTTATTTATTATTATAACGGAACCATTGCACATGCCCAGTCGCAAGAAATCAATCAATCAGGTTTTGTATTCACTTTGACCTAGTAAAAGGATTGGACAAGGACATTGTGGATCTAATACCATAACAATCGTTCTGGTTTAGATATTGCCTCAGATTCATTGAATATCTATAAACTCATTAAGAACCCTGTGGTGATCTCTACACACCACAGGGGTTTTGAGGGGGGCACTGGAGGAAGGGTAGAGCAGAGTGGGACTCAGTGGCCCAGGTTGGGCCTTAGCTCTGTGAAGGGTCCACCACGCGGCCCATGAAGACAAGGCAGTCTGTGCGGTGCTCATAGATGAAAAACAGGAAGGGGTGGTCTGCCACAAATCGGTTCTGGGTGGACAGGGGCATGAAGCCCACTTGGGTCAGAGCTGCGGCCTCTGTACCCTCCTCATTCACTGTGATGGTGCCCTGGTGCTGCAGCTGGAGGGGGGGGGGGCGAACACAATGATTATGCCAAGTGCGCATATTTTAAAATGCTTTTTGATTTATACACATAGAGAAAAGCACAAACTACTGAGGTTGTCAGTAAAAAAACTTCTAACTGTTGAGATTGGTCTTGGATGTTGTAAAACGAGGCGGGACATACCCAGTTGATGGAAACCTTTTGGTCAGTCATTCCAGAGAAGTCTCCGTTCTCCTGGAACAAGTCAGTCACACCCATCTCCTTGAGATTGGCGATCAGATCATAGTTCTGCTCGAGTTTAAACTTCGGCAGCACCACCTCGCGGGTCCTAGTGGGAGAACAGAAAAGTGAGTCTTTGTCTGCGGACCTCATCACATCACCATCCAGTGTGTTTTGAAGGTAGTTATTGGATGTGTTTGCAGTAGGTGTCCATCGCTGACCTATTGGTCATGTTTTTGAGCCACTTGTTGATTACAGTAGGGGAGATCTCCTTTTCCAAGTCCCTCATACCAGAGATCTTGTTGGGAAGGGCAATAAGCATGCTTATGTTTCCTGTGTATGGGAGCTGAAATCAAAATGGTTCACAGGTAATAATTAAAATGTATATAATTGCCAGTCAACCTTTTTTAAGTAAACAAAGAAGAAAAAAAAGACCCAATGTAGTTATTTAACTTTATAATATTCTATGGGCCTTATTCACCTACCAGCCATCTTGGTTCAAAACAATAGCTTAGTGGTGAAATGTGGAATTCTGCTTTCAGTTTCCTTCCCCAGGCAGCATTTAGGACAAAGATGGCTGCTAGGTATTACAAGGTTATACTTTGCCACCTTTCCACTCATTAACAACTGCTGAATGCCTAACCTGCAAGATGTCACACTCCAGTTCATGGTCAGCAGCTGCAAGGTAGTTAGCCTTATTACTCATCATGGGCACCCGTACGTGGTTCTTTTCATTAATCCGGAAGTTCCGATAGTGAGTCCCTTCTTTGGGGAACTTCTGTTCCCAGGTACCTGTTTTGTTTAAACAAATACGGTCACATATTACGAAACTTTGCACTTTTACAGCCATTGCAATGACAACTGCAATGAGTCACAGTCTGAAATGGTACAACGTGTCTCTGCTCTTATCAGTTCTGTCTCTGGGACCAATAAAGTTCCCCGTTCTGACCCATACAAACATATAGAGAGAGAAGGCCTGAAACCCTGAACATATCCTTGCTGACCCATTTACGTATGCGCAATTTGTACATTCTCTGGCTTGGGACCCGCTGCCCTTTTTATCTTCTCACTGTGCTTATACAGTTGTCGTGGACTCTAATGCGGCCTACCTTTGAAGTACAGGTAGTTCAGGAGCATCAGCACCATGTTGGGGTCCACAGCCTTGAGAGGTTCCTTGATCAGTCCTTTGGTGATCTTGGAGATCCGCTGGTTGGCCTTGGTCAGGAAGGCGGGGTCCTGGAAGTCCACTGACTGGGGCTCTGCATAGTAAAAGGCCTTGGTGTCTGCCCGGAACACGTCCTTCACCACCACGTCCTTCTTCACGTAGACGTCGTTCACGGAGCGCAAGGTGTACCCAAAGTTCCTCCGGAAAAGCCTGTGGGTCAGCTTCCTGAAGAGCTTGTGCACGGTGGCGTTCTCGTAGTGATGGCTCGCGTTGACAAACTCGGCGAACCCCAGGGCGCCGTACAGCTGCTCGTGCGTCGAAGACCCCGCTCCGAGCGAGACCATCGCCATGGCAATGGAGATGCCGGCGGGCGCCAGCAGGATGTTGTCGGTTTGGTTGACGTGGTTACGGAGGCTTCGGTAGAGATTGAGGCCGAAGCGGGCGTTGACCATGTTTATGCGCTGGAGGCGCGAGCGTCCGTGGAACAGCCGCAGCAGCCTGGCGCGGCGCGTCTTGGGGTCGGTGGGCTCCGCGAAGATGTCGATGTCCGGAGCGGCCGTGGCGATCTCGTCGATCTCGTCCCCCTCGCTGTAAAGATATCACACACACACACACACACACACACACACACACACACACACACACACACACACACACACACACACACACACA